>CAEGAF010058953.1:0-13240 GCA_903067075.1 Micropoecilia bifurca
TGGGACCGCGACTCTCTCTCTTTGTGAGAGTGTGTTATAGATATATAACAGCCTGTTATATATATATATATATATATATATATATATATATATATATATATATATAAACTCTAACCGGACATGGTAAGGGAGGTTTGCTACTGCAAAGACTGATGTTGTTTCCTTCTCCATAGCAACACTAAACCTGATGGCAGACTGATGGAAACTACAGATTAAAGAGAAGTAACTTTATTTCAGCAGAAAGTTGTGGTATTTTGAGTTTCCTCATTCTCTCTCTGCTCTCTGCATCCACAAAGCCTCTTTTTCAACTCCCTTAGGATTTGCAGTTGTAGTTCCAGTAATTTTTGGAGATTTTGAGTTGCTCCCATTAGTAAAAAAAAATCTATTATAATAAAAATAAAAATAAAAAGGAAAGAGCAAATATCCCTCCAGCTGGACGGCATCTGCATCCGGAGGGAAATGCGATGCCTCAACCTAAATAATTACGAACAAAAGCCTACAAAATAAAACAATTACGTGCTGCTACAATTGGAACTGACTTTTTTTTTTGTTGCTTTGTTTTCCCTGCTTGTGAAGAAAATCTTTTCTCTTTTTCTCTTCTCATTCTCAATCACAGTGCTAAGGTGTTGGGCCTTGATGATGCCTTTTAGTTAGACACCTTCACTTCTAGCAGACATTGAAGAAGTCCATCCGAGGCAGCCCAACAGGCGTGAAATGTGAAAAGGAAGACATTCGGAGACAGAAAAGGCGGGAGGACTCAAATTACACCCCTCATCGCTTTAATACCTATCACCTCTTAGCTCATTCACTCCCCTCTCAGACACTTTTAAACCGTCATTTAATCCCACCTAATGAAATAGAATTCCTTTTTCGCTTTGTTGTTTGAGTAGGGCTTAACAATAATTGAATGGTTAGTACTTCTTTACATAATTTTCTTGTACTAAGAAAAGATGGAATAAAAAACCCATATGAGAGTTTAATGTAAGCTTACTTGGAGGAAACTGGCCTTGAGCCCACAGAATGATTTTATAAGCAGGGAGCAGGGCAGCTCAATTCCTGCCCGGACCACCCACTCCCTGACCTTTCTGAAATGGACTTTAATGCATGAGGTGGAATAAACCCAGATTAATCCTGTGTTGGGACTGGGTCATGGACATGTGTGTAAACAGATGGTTGAGTGGTCGTTCTAAAGTTTGTTTCTGGCATAAGTGAGGTGATCCCAACTAACCCCAAAACACACCCAGATACCTGTGCCAATACATGTGATTAGAGTGTTTGTTTTTTACTATTAAACCAAACTGCTGGTAGGGTGGATTCACTCAAACAGCTCAATTGTGAGTTTGAAGAGTTTCAAAGGTAAACAATGCGGGATCAGTCAACTGTAAATATATTTTTTTCTCTTCTTTTTCCAAGAAGTAACATGTGGAAGGGTTGGGAAGCTGAAAGGTGCAAAACGTTTATTAAGACATCTGAAGATAACAGCTAAACCATGGGAGGTCGCAACCTATGTGCACCTCAATGTGGCTGTAGACATGAATATGTAGACGCCTCGTTGAGAGGGGTCAGCCCGTTGATGCAATAAGTAACAGCGTCCGCCATATTGAATGTGGCGTGTCTGCGCCTCAGAGCCTGGAGACTTGATTTGGACTTAGTCCTTGACAGCTTCGGTTTTGCTTCTGACCTGGAAAAGATGACTTGTGAATATCTCTGGCATTCACACCTTTTGGTGTTACCATGTCAAGCTGTCCTTCATCAATATCTTAAAGTTCTTTTTTATTCTCAATACATATTTATTTTCAAAAGTAATTCCTTACAGTTTTTCTCTGTCGCTTTGGTGCGTATCTCAGAACAGAATTGAAATCCTCAAAACTGTTTCTTCAGTCTTCAAATCATTGTGTCTCTTCTACACATCAAAAAAGATCTATATTACAAGGATTTGGCCGGTGTCATCAGAAAAAGAGGAGAAGAAAAGTGAGATTGTGGTGGAGGAGTGAAGAGGCAAAACATAGTAAGAGTCAGAAGAGGCTAAGGATGCATGTCCCTCGTACGCCACCGCGCCGACATCGTCAGGATGTGGTTTGTGTATTGATCATTTTGATGATGCCATTTGATGAAATTTTACGTTTATTGCTTGTTTCACAATTGGTGACTGTATGACATTTTTGTCATGTAAAGCACTTTGACCTGCCTTGTTGCTGAAATGTGCCATACAAATAAACTTGACCTTTCAAAAAGACACAGATGGAGTTCGTCTCACCCAGCTCTTCATTCCTTAACCCCATTGAGGATTTTGCTCTCAGTAGGAAGATGGAAAGTATGACCACCAGACCACCAGACCACCAGAACTGTATTTCCTACAGCACTGAATGTACAGTTTTCCTTAACGAGATTGTCTTATGTTCCCATTTCTACTTTTTTCTCACTTTGTGCTCTTAAGTACTGTCTTTTCCTTTCTATATCACAGTGACTTAATTGGTCAACAAAATACAGTATAAAAATAAATAACGTTTGAGTCCAAACCTCCTACCATTGATTCCCCACTGTTACAATTTAGAATACCTGTCATGACAACTTTAGCCATTGTTTACAGCAACATCCCTCAAAAGTACATGGTTATATTGACAATGAAACAAGGACTTGTCATTCTTGGATCTGAGGCACTGACATGTTCATTGACATAGATATTTACTTTTGAGAGATGAACTAAGGATTGTGTTTTGTTGTTTTTACATATCGCTTTGATAAATGCACTTAATGTTTTGCAAATGTTGAAGATGACTCGAAACATGCACTAAAGCGACAGAGAATAACTGCACCATAAGTCAATACAAAACGAGAGCTTTAAGTGTTTTCCAGTCTGAGTTTGAAGTTGCATTGAATAAAAGCTGATTTATTAGCATATTTATTGTCATGTAAGAACGACTAAAGCATGAAGATCTGTGCTGTTAAAATCTCAGTGTTTGACAGAACAGCTAAAGCAGCCAACTGAAGATGAGCAGGGCTTAGAGGTCCATCTCTCCTCTGATCCATCAGAGCCTCACCGCTACAGACGCGCGTAGGGAACTCGGCGCTGTCCTACGCGTCTCTTTGCGGGCGAGAAAAGCTGGACTCGACCCAACAGCAGCTGAGCCGGGGAGAGTCATAACACTTCAAATAACGTGTAAGGGTTATGTGATCCTCTCGGAGCCAGTGAGCCACTCTGCTGTGAATCTGAGCAAGAGCGAAATGAAAGGTGAGCCAGTGAGTGTTGGGTTAGGGAAGGAGGGAGAGAGAGAGAGAGAGAGAGAGAGAGAGAGAGAGAGAGAGAGAGAAGAGGAGCAGAAGTCACAAAGAATAAATCACTGTGCTAAATGAACAAAGGAATGAAAGAAAAATGAGCATGAGAGCAGAATGTGTTGAGAGGACAGAAAAGGAAAAGTGAGGTTCAAAGAAGGGAGAGAAGGAGGAAACAGTGAGTGTTCAGTGTTAAAGGCAGCAGAGTGAACTCTCTGCAGTGCTTCAGCAGACTGTCAGCATCTATAGGACATTGTTCCTGTGTACTGCAGGCATGCAGCATATGGGTGAGAGTGCAAACACCTGAGCTAGTGTTTGTGCTTGTGCAGTAACATGGCCATTCTAAACAAGGGTCAGGTGTGAGGAACAACGTCATATTTATGTATTTTAGGCTGTATGTGTGTGTGACTGCTATGTACTGGCAGTAACTACTTAGTTGGGTGGGAAATCGGAGCAACGCTCCTGTTCATTGTCTGCCGCAACACATCAGCGCTGCCCTCACCATCAGATGTGACGGCACACAACTGTCAGTGTCCTCGCTAAAACAGTCGCCGTACGGCTGTGACGAGCCCCAGTGGCATTGCTCTGCTACAGCCGCCGACTGAGGCACATTTCAGGTTCAGCTTGAGGCGATGAGGATGTAGAAGGGAGAGAAAACGCTTCAAGTGATTGCATTTTTAACATTAGTTATTTTTGTTTTGTGATTTGTTACACTCATTTAGTTCATTTAGGCCCCCCACATACTCGGGCGTACGCCACTCATCTGAGGTCGTTCTCTCTTCTCTATTCTAGAATGCTATTAAAAATTGTTGGCTAAAATGGTTTTAAAGGCCAAAACAGTTCATAATTTCATAGTTGTTCAATCTTATAAAGGCATTCTTTTGGGGTATTCCAACACTCACTCCTTGACCTTTGAGCTTTAAAGCCTCCTTGTAGACCTTTACCAAACTAGACTCCTCAAACCAAACTGAATTTCTTGGGAATTCTGTCTACTGTGTAACTTGTGCAGCTTTTATTACCCTCATATATCCAGATCCTTCATGCCACCAAATGTTGCTGATTCCAATTTTGCAGTCTCAACTGTTCCATGGCATTCCATTAAAAAGCTCAGCAGTGTCCTCTGCAGACTAAGGGTCTGACACAGTGTTCTACTCCAATTAGGTCTTGGATTATGTCCATAGCATTGTCTTACTTCATCACAGTAATGTAGACTGTCCACACTGTGCCCACTATGAAGCTTGTTTTTTCTTCCAAATGATGACGTATCTGATTATGGCAGAATATGGGTGTCAGCTGTACAATATTTGGTAACACTTTATTTGAAGAGGTGTGCATAGGACTGACATGACACTGTCATAAACATGACATAACATCTGTCATGAACATAAAGATGTCTTTATGAATGTTTATGACAGTTGTCATGAAGTTTCATTTGGTAAATAATGACACTTTTAATGCAAAGTTGCTCTAAATGTTGCATTGAAAGTTCATTAAAAATGAAAACTTTGCATTAAATTATAATTTACAAAATCATTCAAAGTTGGTGTTTTTAATGCAACTTTTAGAGAAACTTTGCATTAAAAGTGTCATTATTTACCAAATGACACTATATGACAACTGTCATAAACATTCATAAAGACTTCTTTATGTTCATGACAGATGTTATGTCATGTTTATGACGGTAGCATGTCAGTCTTATGCACACCCCGTCAAATAAAGTGTTACCCATTTAATGTTGTGTTTTTACCTCATTAGATTCTGAACATGGCATCTACCCATCTAACAATGCCGATTAACAGGACGGCTCTTATGGTAATGTTGAGATATATTCCTACAGTGTGTGGTGTGTTAAAAGTGATCTGGTGCTCTCCCAAAGATGATGGGACTTCTAAAATCTAAGATACGGGATCTTGAATGTAGTGGATTGTCTTGGCCCAATATTGCAGTGTGTCTGGGGTCAGTAAGAGGATATGCCAGGGAAGCTCCAGAGCTCTCTGGAAGAAGTACTTGTCTCTATTCTGCGAAGGCTTTGAGACGACCCACAATTAAATAGTAAGACATCCAACTGTTTATCTGCTGGACTTGGTACTAGTGGCACAAAAAGTTGGTATGCACTTCGTGATGCAATGGAGTATCACAAAGTTTTTTACAGAAGGTGGGAATATTTTCAAGAGAAGTTAAGGTGATTCAATGTCTTACTAAACCGGATGAGTTTGTGGTCCATTTAGATCCTAATAATAATAACTGGTCCAGACAAAGCCTACTTTTAACCCAGAAAAGGAATTAGATCAGACACTCTTTAGCTTATTTGATCAGAAACTGTAGAGTTTCACTATTTAGAAATGGTATTAGATACTTAGCAACCCTGAACAAGAGCACCTAGTTTACATACTTTAGAACATCATTAGATTAGTTTTCTTTCCTTTGGTTTGTTATTTTGTTTGTATTTCTTTTTAACTCACTTTAAATTTCCTTGTTGCTGAAAATGTGCTATATAAATAAAATTACCTTACCTCACCTAATGTCTAACCTCTTAATAAGTGGGTAAACACGCAGAGTAAGAGAGTAGAAAGAGATTCACCCACAGCATTTCTCACAATCGATCTCTCATTTTTAAAGAGCTTCTGTCAAACCTGCTCATTTAACAACCAAATCATCTCTTCGCTCCTCCTTCCACTTTTATTTTCTCCTCTACCAGCAGTCCTATGTAAGGTTATCTATAATGAATGAGATGTGTTGGAGAGACACTGTACATATTAATATACCTCAGGTTTCTGTACATAAAATGTCTGCAGCCAGAAAAAGAAAAAAAAAAACTAAGACCTTTTGTCATAAAATTACCTGAATAACCTAAGCCTTGGATAAAATCCAACTTTACTCCAAGAAGAACCATTTACCCGCTTACTGAGTCTCTTCTGTATACTTTTATCCATCCATTTTGTGGGGTGCATTAGAACGGAGTGTGCAGCTGGGAGGACTTGCTGGATACAGAGAGTCTATGAAAAGGTTAAAGGTTGTTAATGAATGTTGTTTTCCTCCCCCCGGTGATACTGTCCCTCTGCTAAGCTCTTGTCTTTAAAGCTGTCAAGTTGCAAGCCGAAACCATTACTGCCTCGGGATAAATACGGGCGATTCACGATGCCGCTTTGTGCGCGAGTGTGTTCTCATGAGTGTTAGCGCCTTCTGCTAAGGGTGATGTTGGTTCAGTTTCTTTGTGTAATTTTTCTAGATAGCAGGAAATCTGGTTGAGTTGGGAGAAAAACCTGCAGTGATGCGCAAGTATGCAAAAAAAGACAAAAGAAAATCCCTGAAAGACGCTTAAAGTGCAAAGATATCGACAACATCAAGAGTGCTGCAGAAGGCAGAGAGGGTTGTGGAGCTATCTGCTCATAAATCATACTGAACCAGTGAGACCAGTGCAGGGTATGCTAAAAGTCAAAGGGCTTCACTTGGTTTTCACTATTTCAGTCCTTCACTATCTTGCACTTTTCTCTTTCTCTAATCCTCCCACCCCTTTTCTTGCCTCAACATTTCCCCCATTTCCCCTTCTTTTCCATTTTCAACGTCCTTTTTCATCACACTGGATTATCCCCTCCCATCCCTCTTCTTGTCCTCTAACCCTCCTCTGCTCTTCTTCTCTCTGCGTTCATTGTCTCTCCAATCATCCACCTCCACTTGCCCATTTTTTCCCCTGTCTCACGTACAAACTGATATCAGGTACACCCCAGCCCAGCCTGCTCCGATCCATCTCTACAGAGAGCTGCAATTTCTGATATCTGGGTTTGCCCTGCCCCCTCCATCCTCTTCTTTTTTTTTACTCACCTGCACCAGATTCCCTGCCCTTCCTCCTTCACTCGCCTGCTGCTTTCTCCTCCTCACCACTTTCAATATCCATTACTCTCTTACCTCACATTCAAGACATATAAAGAATGCTAAGTCTGTCCAGTATGCATCCATCTTCAGCCTGAGTGCCAGTCCGTTCTCCAAGCGGTTTCCACTGAGGCTCAGATTCAACAATAGATCTTTTCCTGGAGGAGGATAGCTACAACTGACCAAAGGTCCAAGTGGTTTGAAATCAGCAGTCACTTGTAGTCAAATATAACCATACACCTGCTGGTTTCCCCACATTTAATCACATTTCAACCACAACTTTGAAGTACTACAGTGTCTTTTTGTTTCTAAAATTAATTAGAATCAGGCTTACCTGCCATGTGAAATGAACTGAAATAAAGATATTCAAGAACAGTGGCCAGGTTTCATCAATGTTTTTTATGAACATTTTGAAATGTTGCATTAGAAAAGATTGAAAGCAGCAAAATGCTACATGAGTTCCTCAATTTCGTACAAAGTTTTTACATTATTTGATGTGGTTTGTTGCTTTTCCAAAAAAAAGAAAAAAAGTTAATGCACTACAGGGGGACGGAAACACCTTTGTCAAATACATTCTGATGCTTGACCTCACATGACTGACCAGCTGTTTCTGCTGTCAGTGTGATTTGCATGTAACATTGCAAATACTCGACATGACAGAACAAGTCTGCGTTGCCCCATGGCAACACGGTGAAACACCTCTCTCCATGTTTCTGAGATGTGTGGTCCAGGTTAATTTGCAGCCTCTCCTTCCTGTTTATTACAGATTGTAGCATCAACATCTGACAAAATTACACGGTGCAAAGCCTGGTTGATTCCCTTTTCTTTTTTTCTACGTTTTAAGACTTTACTCAAAATTTGCATGACAAGTCAGGGTTTCACCCGGAAAACTTGCTAAGCCCAGTGACAATTGATCTCGATTGTTGAGATTGATTGTCTTGATCAAGAAAGACCACTGATCAGACCTCTTTTATTCGTAAATGGTTAACTTTTGGTTCCATGCTAACATCACATGTCTGTCTTTGTGGTGGTGCAACAGTGAATAAGTCTGCAGGTCTGACCAAGTGAAAAATACACAATGCCAAACTTCTTGTAATTACATCTTTATTATTGAATTTAATTTAATTTCTGCTTCAGTTTATTTAAATATAAGGACAATTCACAACATGACATAGCAGGGCACAAATCAGTTTAGTTCAATCATACATCAGTTATCAGACTATGTTGGTAAGTAAAGTTCATTTGAGTTCCAACATTAATGTATGGTCTCATAAATGTGACTCTGAAAGAACGATCAGCCTGATGTCTAACAGCTACAAGGGGTTGGTTGACATAATTTTAGATTTAGAATTCCTGGAAATAAGCAAAGGAGCCAAAGAGAACGATAAGTTAGAGGAGAGGTGCTTTATTTCATCAGGCTGCCTCAACCTGCAGTGTATTTACAGGAACCAGGACCTGCTGTATCAAACCTCGATCTCCACAAAACTCTCTGTCAAACCTTTTAGCTTTTTCATCATAAGGAACTGTTCTTTCACTTTAGTCTGAACTGCTCTATTGTCCAGCTTACATTTTTTACGATGTCATCACCTCTGAAGATGACATCATAGAAACCTTTTACAAGAATTGAAAAACGTTGACAGCAAGATTAAGGAGGTGAAATAGAATAAAACCTCACTACAAGCTCTGGCTCATAAAAACAGCAAAATGGACTGAACATACATAGAAATTGTCTAATTGTACTGATCATCCAAAGCTATTATTCACGTTCAGTCCTCTGCATCCTCAGTGTTTGATTTATTCATCAGTTCACTGTATCTGTATGCAGCTCGGGGGTTAGTGTCCTGCCTGAGTACATTTTGTCATATAGTGGGAGGAAACTGGAATCGACCCCACAACCTTCCTGTTCCCACCGACCCAACATGCTGCATACCTGGACGTTGGTAGCCACACTTTTAAAACACAGCTGCATACATCTTGTTTGTCACATTTGCTTAAGTCCAGGGCTTCTATCTTGTCGAGCGACTTACTAATTTCAGGACCTTGAATGCAGCGTTGATGATAAATCAGAGCTGCCAGCACCAAAATACACACAGATTCATCACTGGATTAGCGTTCTACTTTTACTCATCTCACTTTCGCTTCCTTACGCCAATACAAAGATACGTGTATCGTAGATGGTCTTCTAGGGCCTTTGAATGTGGTTTATTAACTGCATTGGAATGTATTGTTTTGTTTGTATGACACTGAATTACCTGCATATTTGGCCAGAAGATTTTTTTCTGCATCTGACATGATTAGAAAAAATGTAAGAAATTTTATTAAGACCACCATGGAAAAATAAAAGCCACCTCTTCAAAATGAGAGTGACAGCCTGAAGTAGAGGAAGAGAAAAGGTGAAAGAGATAACGAGAAATGTTGAGTTGAATGCATTTTTTTGCTAAAGCTTGTGAAAATGACATATGTTAGCATATGTTGTATATTTAATTAATATATTTTTATACTTTGTGCGTAAAGTTTCAGATTTGTTTTGAACAGCACAATATAGCTTAATGTTGGGTAAGTTTTTCATTAAGACTTATTTGCATTTTCAAATGAGCATGTTAAAATATTTTCAGAAGAGAAAGAGACCTGAGAAAGATGTTGACGAAGATGCTTAATGTTCTTAATTGTGATTCTGAGGAATATAGAAATTACAATGGTCTGTCTCATGCCACATGCAATATTTAAATATTCCTAACATTTCTCACCTGGTATTGATGACTGAAACAAATCCAACACTTCCCAGTTATACTACTCAGCATCGATGGGCTCCCTCAGAGTCAGTTCCCATCCAACAGGATGGTAGATGTCTTTTTCACGAAACCCAGGAAAATAAAATTATCTCAGCCGGGTTGCAAACTGTGCCACCGGATTACTATAGAGGAGTTGTAATTTCAGCTGTACAGTGTTAAAATAAGTGAAAAAAAGGTTTTTCAAAAAACCTTTACTTTGAAATGGTCCTATTTAAAAATATTCTGTTCTACAGATCTGTAACAGCATAAAGCCTGGAAGACTGACAAGAGCTAACAATGCTAATGGACACACTATTGTCTGCTGTTTGTAAAGACGTCAATACAGGAGCACCATTTATTTATTTTTCCTTGGTACTGATTGGCTTGACCCCCAAGAGTGGAGTTAAGTGGAGGAATACTGTAGGTGTTAGCTGCTGCAGTACTGCTGAGACAGTTTTCACTGAGCATATAACCATATAACCACAACACAACACATAACCACAACATATAACTATATCCCCTTCCTATATAGGAAAACAACACACAAAAAAGTTGAGAAAACAAGTAACTACACCAAGGGGGATTGTTTTAATAACTTAAATAGCTTGAAGTTTGTTACTCATCATGCTGATCAAAGACTTAAAAAGTAAGGCTTAATGGCAGAAGTGTAGTAGAAATAAGAAACACTGCCACCTGCTGGTTGGAGTTAGTAGTCACTTAAACCCAGCTTTTAGTGGAAAATTTGAAATACACTCACAATTACGCATTAATGCAAAAAACTGCAGGATCTGTTGATTTTGCGTGAATTTTTGTGTTTCAAAAATTGCAAAAAACCGGAGGATATGGTATTTTCAGTGCTGAAAATGGTTAACGGAAAAATGAATAGTAAGGTTAGAGCTTTTCTGGCATGACTACTCAGTGTTTTACACTATTATCAAACTCATCCAATCACACAGACTGGCTGACACCTTGGTATTTAACCTGGAATCAAACTGACAAACTTCCAATTGTAAGACAACTACTGCACCCACTGAGCCACAGTCACTCGTATCCAAAATATCATAATATGTATATGAAAGGGAAAGAATCTCTGTAAATGATGAGAAATAATGGCAAAAATATCCATCCATTCATTTTCTAACACCCTTGTCCCTTAGTCGGGTCAGGAGGGTTGCTGGTGTCTATCTCCAGCTAACGTTCCGGATGAGAGGCGGGGTCACCCTGGACAGGTCACCAGTCTGTCGCAGGGCAACACAGAGACACACAGGACAAACAACCATGCACACACACACACCTAGGGACAATTTGGAGAGGCCAATCAACCTGAGAGTCATGTTTTTGGACTGTGGGAGGAAACCGGAGTACCTGGAGAAAACCCACGCATGCACAGGGAGAACATGCAGACTCCATGCAGGAAGACTGGGGCCGGGAATCACTGTGCAGCCCTGGCAAAAGTATTTTCACTTTATTAATAAATGTTGTTAGACAGTCAAATGTGGTATCCAGAAAAGTGGTATTCAAATTCAGCTGGAAACTGTATTTCGGTGATGCGTTCATGATAGCATTTGACAGTTAACAACCTGAAATAATGAGATAGCATGAAGCAAGTCCTGTTGACGTGTAGCTTTTCTCGAGCTCAACACATCCTTTAAATACTCGTAGTGTCCAGTGTTTGGAAGACAGGTTTGCCCTCTGGCTGTGTTCTGGAGAGCAGTGCTGTAGACAAGCTGCAGGTAAATCATGCTGTACAGCGAAGTCCTGGTGAACGTAATTAATCACTGCAGTGGTGAACACAGAAAATTAAAGTCCAGGCAGAAAATGATTAAATCATCCTTCCAATTAAAGTATCAATGGATTTATCCAGCACTTAAAATGGAACAGCCCTGACCGATGTGTTTTACTTAACATTAAATGATGTCTCCGTTGGTTAAAATTTTAGAGTTTTTTTTATGCTGAATGGACTCTCTTGGGCAAATGTCTGGTTATTTAAACTTACCTTCAGAGGAGAGAGTGTGCTTTATGTTGTGCTAATTTCTGTTATCTCATTTATCGTCAAAGACAATCTAAATATAAAACAGTGCTTACATATGTATATATATATATATATATATATATATATATATATATATATGTACTAATATATATATATATATAAACACACAAAATTATTGAGTTAAATAACTATTTGATCCCCCTTAAAAGTGTAACACAGAGACATTTTCTGCAGCTGGTCGCCAGGTTTTATACATTGTAAGATACATTTTGACCAACTCCTCTTTGTAGAAACTTTTCTGGGCCCTCCAACCATACAACCACAGCATCATGATCAAGAACATTTCTTTTGAAGTAGACCTGATTTATCTTGTGAACGCTGTTATAACCAGGTTTGTCATAAGTGGTGGTTGAGAGGTGGTGAGGATAAACGCAGGAGACCCAGATGAAGATGATGATGATGAATTTAATGATGAATGTTACTCTAAACAGTCCAGTCAGGCAGCACGGCAGGAACAATAGCACACAGCTAATAACTGGTAGCAACTGACAACTTGGTGACTGAATGCGGGAGCAAAGGCTAACCAGGACTTAAAACCATACGACTGGAGAGCTAGGCGGAAGACGTACAACGATCCGACAAGAGACAAAGACAACAGATGGACTTAAATATACAGGGAGGGTAATCAGGGAATGAGACACACCTGAGAAGCAATCAACGGGGAAGACCAGAGACAGAGACTCACAGGAAGGAAACTGAACACCGAAAACCCTTAAAATAAATACACAGAACACGGATCATGACATGGTCAGCATGGCTTCACCTGATGAAGTTGAGTAGAAGTTGCCCCAACCAGTTCTAAATCATTTGCTTGGTAGCCTTTTGAATTTCAGTGGTAAGAATAAATGAAAACAGAGGGACAGACAAGACGCAGAGAATATGTAAAGCTCTCCTGAAATCACCATTATAACAACCAATGGTCCAACCGTTGGTTGTCTATGTAGATATACCTACATCAGATTTATCGCACACCCTGTGAAGAGCAACTTGGAAACAGTGATTGTTTTACCGTAGACTATGTTCAGTTGAGGGACTGCCCTAAGATCTGGACAGATAAAATCAGGAAAAGGACATTTTGTCTCGTTTTCATGAGCACAAATATGTGTCTCGTCTCATGAGTTTTATGTATTGTTGCATTACTGAGGACTAATATAAAAATCAAGTTTTTTTTCCTTCCTCCCTTTCAATGGAATTCAGTGGTGGAGAAAGTACTCAAAAACTGTACTTAAGTAAAAGTACAAATACACAGTCAAAAATGTACTTAAGTAAAAGT
>CAEGAF010058972.1:0-26913 GCA_903067075.1 Micropoecilia bifurca
GTGCGTGTTTGCGTGTGTGTGTGTGTGTGTGTGTGTGTGTGTGTGTGTGTGTGTGTGTGTGTGTGTGTGTGTGTGTGCATCCAGGAAAAAGCCGTGCGTATGTGGCGCAGTTTTCATGTGTGCTTGAACTCTGATAATAGGGGTCCATTAGAACGTAGACAAGAGGCCACCGAGAGCCGTGATCCTTTATTACCGCCTAATGGACGTTAAACGGCAACGTCCCACATGCACAACAACCTCACGGCGCCAGCAAATAGGCAATGCCTGCGATGAGACAGATCGCTCTCCAGGACATAATTAAAGATCATCTGAACTGTCAGAATTGCAATCCGGTCATATCGACTCGGTTCTGTCCACGAGACTGCACGCCTGGGACAACAATGCCAAGTTCGATGCGGAGCAGAATAGATCAGCTACAGGGAGGACGGTTCATTGGGTTTGTTTTAATCATGTCCGTACAGAGATGTGCAGCTCCTGGGTCCAACAGATGTACTTCCACAGTTTCTTTCCTATTGTAGCCTCCCACCTCTTATCTGTTTCATCAGAACAAATGAACCTTGAGTACATTCATAAGATTTACGTCTATGGGATTTGACAAAGTAAGGACCAACTTCCCTTAGACAAAGTTCCTTATGGACAAAATTGTTAAAAGATGTGGCATAAAAATGCAATCAGCCTGGTTGAACATATACCCTAACTCTTTTAGGGTATGTCTCTTTAGACTAAGGGGGCTGAAGGCACAAGAGACGTAATTAGATGGGATTACAGAGCAGCCCCGCCTTTAACTTTTCTTTTTTTTAATAATACGTGAAGCCGATTGTTTAATGGGTGATGGAAAAAGTTCAAACTCTGACTTGACATGCATTTGGTCAGATGCTTTTGTTCAGTCATGCAGCATAAAACAAGCAGATGCGATGGCTCCTCTTACGTCGCACATATCTTTGGGAGTTCACTGGCAGTTCAGTTATCTCCTTCAATGGGTACGAAGTCAGCCAAAGAGATCAGACATGAGCAGCAGTTTGGGCTCCGAGCCTGAAGGTCAACCTGGACTAACAGTTCCTGTCTTGATCACCTCTAGTGCTGCAGCCTTCCATCAGGAACTTCAAAGAGAACAGTGGCATGGTTTGAAACGCAAATTTATATTCGATGCATTTTTTTGCCCCCCTTTCTTTTATTGACACTGAGGCGTTACGTTTAAAGCACAAAGAGCGACAAAAAACGCAGTATTGCCTTCAGCTCCCCTCCCCCAGGCTTTATGAACACACACTCTTACTACTGAACAGTCATAAATAATACAGATATTGACTCAGCACTCAAACATGGACTCACGCGCACACACACACATACATATGTTGTAGGCCGGCGATCCTTCCCCTCCCCGACACTCTAACGTGCAGCAGTGCTGTTCTGTTGCCTAGAAACCAGGTAGAGTTTCCAGCTAGATCGACGCTGTCGAGAGAATCCCACCATCCCAACTTCTCCCTCTGACTCCCTCCATGAAAACGTCCATTTATTCACGTGTGGTTATGATGTCCCATCATTACATGTACACAGACTATCCAGCTGGTAGCTCTTTCAGCTCATCAATCTTCATCTTCACGCAAAGCTCAACTAGACGAAGCAGGGACACAGAGCTGAGAGAGAGAACGAGAAGAGGCTGCAGATTTTAGGGTCTCTAAAGGGAATGCAGTGGAGCATCCAGATATATCTATTATACACAACTGCGCTGAAAGCATCTCTTCTCTAACATGCACACAAGGATGAGCACATCTGGCACAATAAGTAATCGGTTTTTTTTTTACCCTCTGTTTAATTTTACCCCCAGCCTCAAATAGCTGAAATACACAAACAGGCAAATATAACCCAAATCACAAATAAGTATTGTCTTCATTTTCTTTTAAGTTAATTCAAGCGTCATTATGAGCAACAAAAATCACAAACATAGGAACGAGGCAGCTCTTCTTATTATTAAAGAAGGAATATGCTTGGGGAAAAAAAATAAAGTTAATTGCGCTTCCTAAAACATCGCAGTGATCTCCTATTCGCTCACACACAAACATATGAGAAGACACACTTGGCCGTACCATCTACATTGCCATGACAACCCCGAGCTGGATGCTGATGGGTTTCCCGGATCTTTTATTTATTCATCCAGCTCGACATTACTCTTTCATTCGCACGCATGTGTATCTTGAAGCATATGAGCATCCATGCGTGCACGCCCTCACTTCCCTAGGCACACAGATACGCGTTTTACAAGCCCGTCCAAACAGCGGCGTCAGCGGCGCAGAGGAAGTCTGGCTTCCCCTACGCGTTCTCGGCAGAGCCGATTGGCCCCCGTGCGCAGATGTGTCGAGCTCCTGCCTCAATATTGTGATCCACCCTGGTAGAAGAGGCCATTATGGTCAAGTGCTATGTCATTGCCTATCTTTTTTTTTCTTCTTCTCCTTTTTGACAGTAATTTCACCCATCTTTCAATCAATAATGGAATCAGCAGCAACATAAGAGCTGCTGTGGTATTCTTGTGGGGAAGCAGAACAGAGCACTGCACGCTGTTGCACACGGAACATTTTTTAAGCTTATTAGGAAACCGTAGCACAAATTGTACACTGCAAGCACAACAAGGCAATTCGACATAAAAAAAACATAACTGAGTGCTACTTTGAAGACGTTGCGCACAAAAAGAGATTAATGATCCCTTTAGGAGTCTTTCACCAACACCTCGATGCCGACCTCTGGACTATGTTTGCATCCTCAACCGTGATGTAGGGCAGCTCCTCTAAATCACTTGGTTTTTCAACTACAACTGCTGACACTCCATCTTCTCGCCTCCTGTTTTATAGCCTGGATAAATTTACTTCTGCTGGACTCAGTCCTCTTCCATACCTCTCACTTTGCCATCAGGACATCACGCACCGACGGCCACCGTAGTTTTATCCACGCATGTAGATCAATAAACCTGCAGGGTTCAATCCACTTCAAACACTGAGTAACTGACAGGAATGATAAAAAGGAAGAAAAATACCCCGACAATTTTAGCAATAGGTCTCACGTCGAAAAAGATCTATTTGCCTCTCATGCCTGCATTTATGTATGTGTGTGTGTGTGTATGCAAATATAATGCAATAGCCTGAAAATAAAAATGAATCCTTGCCCCAAATGGAGCAACATGAAAACATGAAAGATAGGAACAAATCAGTGCTCATGCATGTTTGAGCAACATAAAAAGACCAAAGAAGGAGAGGTGAAGGAAACGAGGGCAAAGAAAGAGCAAACATTATTCAGCTGTAGCCAGAACAAGAGAGTGAGGAGGAGGAGGAAGAGGAGAGGAGAGGCAGGGTGTGGGGATAGGTTGGTGTGGGGGGGCTACTTGAAAGTGAAGTTATGTCTTGATGTTGGAACATCACTGCATCCCCACTGCAGCAACCATCAACTGACAACAACAAAAAAAGACAATAGGAAGCACAACATAGCTGGCTGAGCGCAGAAAAGTGCGTGCTCATCCTTTACACCTATGATTGGCTGAAAGCCGTGACCAACTGACAGACGACGGCAGCAGCAGCAGCTTGTTAGAGCACACAAACTGTCCGGAAAGGGCTGGATTTAAATGACTGGGTTCAGCTCTTTTCACCGCTCACGCTGGCCCTGTTCATCTTTCTCGGCTCAGCTCAGCTCTTGCACCATTCCTCTGAACGCCCAGATTGTCCCCCTTTTATCCTGTTTATCCATTTCATTCTTTCCTTCTGCTCTTCTTCTTGCCTCTGTTTTTGACTTCCTGTCCTCCCTCTTTAATTCTCTTGTCTGTTTTCCATCTTAGACTTTCGGTGGGGGGGGTCCTCAACTTTCTGGATTTGTCAATTTATCTTTGGCTTTCTTGTTCTCTTTTCTTCTTTTTTAGCCTCCCATTCAGCAGTGCACATGCCCCCCTGCTGGAATCGTTCAAGTGCAAACGGAGCAATTTTCCAACTATCAAAGTTGTGATTTTTCTTTTTTCTTGTATTTTTGACAAGTTCCGTTAACATTTTTTTTGGAGGATGTTTTCCTTGAGAGGTTGGATGGTGGTGGACTGATGCATGGAAACACACAATCAGACCATCACCAACAGGAGGCGCTTCCATAGCAACAGCTGCTGAAACATCCCATCCCACAATATCAATTGGCCAATCAGTGTGGCAATGCCGCTACAGGGAACCTGAGTGATGGCTTGCCGAGTTAAAAGACAAACTGGGTAGAAAGAGCAGTAACTCTACAGTGACCCTATTGTTTTGTTCTAGTTTTATGCCAGCTTTTGGTTTACATTTTGTCTCAAGTCTTCCATCGCTCTCCACATTGAGGTAAATGTTCTCATAGCTGTGATGAACAACCGCATGAACCTGGAACATGTCAAAGTAGGAAGCTGGGTTACTCAGCAGGGCGGGCTTGAAAAGAAATGCCTGGTGGCTTCTCCTTAGAATTGTTAGAATCAACAGTAAATGTGGTTCCACCGGGACGGAATTAGGAATGTTTCTGTGTTACGGTTATTTTATAAGATATTGGAGTCAGACAGTAGAGGAATGTTTTGCAAAGGACAGTAAAGAGGAGCTAAACAGAGACATAAAGCATGCCAGATAGTAACATACACTGCATTGCACAAGTATTCACATCCCCTGAACTTTCTCCAATTTCTAACAGAAGAACGTTAAATCCATCTGAAAATGTTGCAGATGACACAACTGTGAGCCTACCAAGAAGTGGAGCTGAAGACGACCATTCTGCTTCGTGAAACAGAAAATAAGAAACTCACCAAAGCTGAAAACCAAAATATGCTTATAATAATGCTTATAATATGCAAGCTGGTAAGAACAGAGCCGAAAAGACTGTCAAAATCACGTAATGTACAGTTTATATTAATGTTTATGGTAAATTATCAAACTAAGTCTTTCAGTTTGTTTTGCTTCTTCGTAGTTAAATGAGATCTAGCCGGGAAAAATTTAGGCTTACAGCAACTTCTAGACCCATACATGTGGAGGTCTACAACAACACAAAGTATTCATCAGTAAGGCTGAACATGTTAAAGTATTACTGCTTGAATTTTTACACCAATCTTATTCGTCATATGTATCCTCCTTTGAGTTTCCTGTACAGCTGTAGAAAATTATTTGACAGTTAAAACCGTGCAGAAGAGCTTTGTGATGCAACTGGGAACTGCAAAAACAACAGCATCATCTACCACAGCTGCCAAAATGCCAACAAGTAGACAAGGTGATGATGAATCCATTCCATCCAGCAAATGACTGCACAGCGAGAACGATCCAATGTATGTTATTATTAATAGCAGAAAAGGTGAGGTGGGCCGTCTCAGAAGTAGTCCTTCACAGGTCACCTGGCCAAGTTTTCCATATTGTTCATGCACTTTGCAAATAATTTAGTGTACAAAACAGCTGTTTTAGATATTCTCTGCCTCAGTTCTGCGTTTCACAGAACCGAGGCAGTATCAGCAGTATATCATGTCATCACCGCTTGCTTCCGCCTCTCAACAGCATCCATCATAGCTAGTGGATCATCAAAGTCATCTTCTGGCTCAAGCAAAAAAAGGCTAAACCATTTACAGAAGGAAGGCTTCCTTTATCTTAGTTGTATTATTCACTCAAAAATTGTGTTTGGCTAATTAGGGTGTCAGAAAAGCCAGAGTTTGCTTATCCGGCACAGTGCTCACTAACACAACAAATAACCCTGAAATGTAAATGTTTCCCCCATTATTAATAACTAGCTCAGCCGTTCGCTTGCAGACATCACCGCTGTTGCTATTTATTTTAATGAAACCCATGAAATACGACTGGGAGGACAAGATCTTAAGAATGAACTGGGCCACAAGACAAAATAAATATGCAGAAAACCTAAAGACTAATGACAAAAGTGTGTTCAAGCACTTGTTCCAAGATTCCTTAGACTCCCTGACCCCAGAAACAAGCAGCTACCTTCTTTATTCTTTATTTCCTTAAACCTCTGACAAAGCAACTTAATTACAATCTGACAAGCACGACTTGGCAAAGTAGCAGAAAGCGCTTAAAAATGTGTCAGCAGTAACGTCGTGGTTTTTCTGCAGTCTTCTACAGTCGTGGCTGGTAAAGCATGACTTTCTTCTTTCCTTTTACCAATGTTGTAACAATATAATCTGTGGTTCTTCCCATAATCCCTGTAGCAACATACATTGAGAGAAATGTCTATCATGTGGCCAGACATACTAACATTGGGCCATAGTCATTTTCACATCAGACGCTCAGCGCCTTGAGCAAAAAGTAAGGGTCATTGCCTGGACACGCGCGTGTGTGTGTGTGTGTGTGTGTGTGTGTGTGTGTGTGTGTGTGTGTGTGTGTGTGTGTGTGTGTGTGTGTGTGTGAATACGCACAACTCCCATACAGTCACTTGTAAGCACTTTGGCACACACACAAATGAGAAGAAGCACTATTAGTTCCAGATCGTTTTGCGACGCAGTCTGTAAACATTGAGCAGAGGGATAAACAAGGATCCTATTGCACTTGAAGTAATCCCACAATACACACACCTTAACACCCTGCTTGCACACAGGGCAAGCTGGCTTACTTAAATGACTTCCATGCATACTTAGACATAAACATTATTAAACACCTGGAGGGGTACAAGACATATTTGTTTATGCATTATGTTTAGCTAATGCACTGAGAAACAGAAATAATGTTCCGTGTTGGATTGGATATTGGTTCACAAGTATAGAGGAAGCAAAATGAACTATTCCGCTGATCCTTTACAAATGTTTAACACTCTTGTTTAACATTTTCTCACGTCACAACCTGAAACTGTAACAGCTTTATATGCAGTTTCTTTTACTCCGATGCCCCAAAATAAAATCCAATGCAATCTGTGTGTAGGTTAATCTCAGCGTGAATCCCACTGCTCGGTGAAGGCTTCAGAGAATCGGGGAGGACAGGAAGGTCGGTCAGAGTTCCTGGAAGAAAACCTCCTCAAAAGCTTCAAAAGACTTGAGTCGAGGGCAGAGGTTTATTTTCCAGAAGACACTAACCTGAGCATAAAGCCAAAGCTACAATAAAATGGGTTAGAGCAACACATGCTCATTGTGTTAGAATGGGACAAGTTCAAACCAACATCCAATGGAGAATTTGTGGCAAGACATACATTTTGATATCAACAATCTCTATTCAGTGTGACTCAGTTTGACCTATTCTCCAAAGAAAAATAGGCAAAGTTTTCAAAGCTGTTAGAAACATCCAAAAGAATTGTAATCATAACTGGGGCAAAAGGCTGATTAAAAAACACATGCCACAGTTTATTTTGGGGGTTTTTTCTGATTTTAATTTGTTTAACGAACAACTCTGTATCATTTTCTTCAATCTAATTCACAGCTATGCAATACTTGCAGTTTGTCTATCTCATAAAATTCTCCAAAAAGCTTGCGGTTGGAATACGACCAAGTTTGAAAACATCCAAGAGCCGTTACCGCTTTTAAATTGCTTTTTTTTTTTTTAATTAGTTAGCACAAAATTGGTAGCCACACACTTCGGTTGGACTGCACAGGAGATGCAGAGTTTTGTACATCACAGAAACAGGATCCCTCAAATCTCTGCAGAAAAATGCACCTAACGACCCTCAATCTGCTGTTATGATGAGCACAGGCCAAATATAATGAGTCACCTAGCAGGCTAGCAAACACACATAGATGCAATGCTTATTATAAATTGAGCAAGACAAAGCATTTCACCTGTCAAGGAGGGAGCAATGAGCAAAACGCCTGTCTTTTGTACACACGCCCTCATCCTCTCACTTCCTCCTCAGGAGGCACGTCTGGGTGGCAACAGACGGACAACCCACTGACATCAAGGACAGCTATCATCATTCCTCACTCTGAGGAGATAAAATTGGTTTAGGATGTAAATGCACAGAGACAAAAGAAAATATATATATATGTATATGAAATTATTTCAATGCATCATGAGTGACAGGAGGTGGGTTATGTCAAATTTGTCACCTGAGGGCAGAACTGATTAGGATTTCTTTCGCTGATAATGTGGTTTATAAAAAAATAAATAAAAAACAGCCCTCCTTCACCATGAATGATCCCACTGAAGCAGCTTCGATTCTACCAGCCATCTTTCTAGAGATGTCCAATCTGTCGAAATTGCAAATAATATCTGAGATTGCAAATGCTTGAGTTATTTCTCACCGGCATTTTCGCTACCAAAAGTTCAATGAACACGTCGGTTGCTTCAGATGTGTAAATATATCTTGTGACGGGAATGTAACGCAACTTTGACAGCATGGCAATTTGGCACATACAAGGGAGAGAAGACCAGAAGCAGGAATGCTACGAGTCTCTTAGCTGCCTGACATGTTCAGAACATAAAGCATGAAATCCCATTGAAATCCCATTTTCCAAGTAAAAACATGAAGGTATTTGCAAAGCCCTAAGCATTTTTTTGTCCATGTAGGACTCTGAGGCTGTGTACCACAAATGCCCACCTGAAATTACCCTTCTTGTGAAGATGAAGCAGCAATGAAAAATGATCAGGGACTGCCAACCTTTGGTCGCTGAGAGCAAGGCTTGTGGGCTTTTCACCGAGAGGCACCAGTAGTATTGAACTAATTGTTTATGAGGCATCTGTGAAGCAATAGGAGGATTACTGAACAGAGCAGAAAAGGACAGACTAATTGCAGCCCACTGTAAAATAAAAAAATGTGAACACATGTACTTTTATTGTTTTTGCCTGAAAGAAAAACAAGTTGAAAGAGGGATGCTAAGGTCTAGAAATGCAATAATAGAGACAGTTAACAGTGCTGCTAATTCCACTGGATTTCTACTTTTTTTAAAAATTGTTTTTATTGTTTACTGGTTGAAGATAAAGGTGTAACCAGACACTACAAGTCAACCAAAAGGCACTAATAAAAAAATTAGTTTAAAATTTTTCTAAGATCACACACAAGGGTTTAAGAAAAGCATCTGGTTGAAAAGTAGGATTTACTTAGCAAATAAAGATTAACGCACACACTTTACATTAAAAAATATATACATAGGTTAAGGAGCATTGTCTGACACTGTAAAGTGTCAGTAGCAAACAATTGCTGCCATAAACTGACTGAAGTAAACCCAAATGTTTTGGATTTCAAGAGCAAAACCTTTTAGTCAAAGGTTAAGAATTTTTTTTAAATAGATCTTATGATAACGCTACTCCCTATACCAGTAAAGGTGCAAAATATATACAACTGAAATAGCCACCACTGTTTGCACATTCACATTGGAAATAACTGCTTTGGTGCAATTTTTTTTCCTTCAGTGCTCTTCTGCTAATAATAATAATTTTCTGCTGGATGGAATACGACTGTCTTTGGTAACCATAGCTAAGATACAATTTAGCGACTGAGCTGCAAAAGCTAACTGAAAGAGAGAGGAACAGGATAGTGATGACAAAATGTATGAAAAAAACGAGGAGAAAGATATTCCATCCATCCATTTTCTTTACACCCTTGTCCCTTAGTGGGGTCGGGAGAGGTGAGAAAGATATTGTCACTGTAATATTCAACTAGAGTATCGCAAATGCTTGTTGTGTGAGCCAACAATCATATCTCACACTAAGCAGAACCTTAGAAAACAATTGTCAATGGTTGCAATAAATGCAAACAAATTCAGAAAGGTACCATCAAAAAGATGGGATAAAGTGCAAGACCACACTGGGCACCACCTCTGTCATCTAAGATCCAAAACTTAAGGTTACAATTCACACAGGCTCCCCAAATTTGAGCAACATTGGATTGGAAAAATATCACTTAATCTGAAGAGTGTCGGTGTCAATTGCAACATTCATTAGGTGGAATCAGAACATGACAAAAATCATGGATGGACAAACACCATGCTCAATGTTTTAACACCTCAGCCTACCATAACAACGTTGTTGACTTAGTCCGTCCCTTTGTGACCAAAATGTACCCATCTTCTGATGGCAGTTTCCTGAAGGACAGGACTAGAGGTCACATCTGTAACCACTGTATGATGCTACCATGGTAATATAAATCAAAAAATGTCTCAGGAATGTTTTTGGCACCTTGTCGAGTATGTGTCTGAAGAATAAAGGCCATCCTGAAGGCAGGGAGCAATCTGTAATTGCTGGCTGAAAAGTACCAGAGAATTTTCTGGACATCTTCAGCAGTTACTGTACAACCCTGAGTGCATTCAGTTGATTATTGATGACGCACATTTTTAAAAAGATTAATGACATCGGCTGTCGCGCTGAAATGCCATTAAGGTAATTGTAAGCAACTGCTGACAGATCCTAATTGCCACAGCGAATTAATGACTCACAAGTTTAATATTTTACAGACACTTCTATCTAATTTTGATTTGCTTCAGTTTTTCTGATTTGCACAAAGAATACAGGTAGGATAGTTTCTTCTTTTTTTTCTCACCACTTTCACTGTACCTCATTGTTGCAGAGTGTGAAGCTGCGTTTACAATTCAAGTAATATTTACAAAGTCTACTATGGACCACCGGGTTTGTAGTGTTTATAATGGGCCGTGAACACACACCCACTCATGTAGAGACACATAGGAATTAAACACGGCTAGATATCCTTTGAGATCAGCTCTTCTGATATAACCTGGTTCAATTCTTACACAAGCGGTTATAAAAGCAATAGCAGGCATGTGACAGTGTGAGCCCTGCTCATTAGCCATGCTCTCTCAACTCTCTCAACAAATTCAGGAAAAAAAAATGTATTCCTACGTCTTAAAAAGAAAAAAAAAGCACTAAACACAGGAGCATCTACTTTTTATCACAAACATCCTGGTTAGCTATTACTCTGTCATAACAGGGATGTGGAGAACAGGTAACATGATGGGTATCGAGGTATATTGGTGTTTTAAAAAATTATCTTTTGAAAACAGTGAACATTTTGTGTTATGCTTTTCCTGATATCCTTTCAATGAGATGATAGAGAAAGTGAAATCGTGGCCCAAGCTTCATTACTGTGCACTGCAGGTCAGCTCACTGAAACGTCACAACACTTTTCCATTGTTTGCAAGAAACACATTTAAAGATTTCCAAAACAAAGTGTGGAAAGGAAGAGAGTGCACCCTATCACTCTTATTAGGGTTATAATAAACAGATTCAAATTATATGTACATGCAAAACCAATTTATTTTATTTGAAAGTCACTGCTGTTGATTCCTTTTTCTGCCGAGTTTCTTAAGTATTGTCATTTGTCAGGTCAACAATAAATAATAACAACAAAAGCAGAATGTTAGGATTTGGGTTTTTCTAGGTTGATTTGAATTTTTCTGTGTTTTAGATTTGTGTTCCTAGTGTCTCTGTTATCCTGGCTACTCATCGATTAGTGTCACCTGTTCCTTGTATCAACATGATTGTCTCCCTGTGTATTTAACCCCACCTGTTGTCTTTGTCTCTTGTCGGATCCTCGTCTATTGTTCGTTGTGTTACGTTCTTGCTGCCCGTTCTGTTCTGTGGATTTCTTTATTAAACCATTATTCATCTTAATCCAGGCCTGCCTGTGTCTTCCCTCGGCTCACCAGACCACAAATCATGACACAGAATAATAGAGAAAGTAGGGATTTTTGACAATTCATGGGCTTTTAAGTACAGGCTACACAATATATTCGCTGAAATGTCTCTGTGTGAACAATAATAATATTGCTAAGTACTCGAAGGAATGCAATATTTGTTGTCTGCTATTTCTACCCAACACGAAAACACACTTTGCTCACCTGATGCAGATTTTAGTCAAGATCTTAAAGGTCACAGAAAAATTTGAAAGCAATAATATCCCAATCCAATTTCCCGACATCATGCAGCCCTGCGCCTTACTAGCTGAAGTCAAATAAGTGAGTGTTTGTGCAGAAAACACAGTTGTAATCAGGGATCACAGCTTGAATTAAAATGATCAGACTATAAACACAGTGAAATTCTACGTCTCAGACATTTTCCTTGCAGTTATTTCTCTAAAACATGGCAATTGACATAAAAATGTAGTTTTGTCACCAGTGTAGCATGTCACATTTTTTTGGATCAGCTGCAATGACTGGCAGAGCCCAGTGACTGCAGAATAAAAATCAACTTTAGAGGGGTTTTTTTTAGCAGGAATCATTTTTACAACCAAACAGTTGACCCTAAGCAATGCATCAAATTAAAGTTACTCAAGTGGCCCTTTGGAGAATTCACTGAGCAGCCCCGCTCTGCAAAAAGGAAAATGGTCCAAAACAATAAGGCAAGCTACCCTTGTTAAATCTATTTAACAAGGGTTAAATAGATTTAACAAGGGGTTATTTACTAATTAATATTTTGCTTGTTGTTTTTGTTTTAGACTATGAATACAAAACCAAATACCAATAAATAAGTGGTATAATCAATATAATGACTGTGGTAGCATACCAGACTCACACCAATTTATGGGAACAGCCATATTTTTTGGACTGTGGAATGAAGCCAGAGAGAACCAAGAGAAACTCATGCCAGCAAAGGGAAGCAATTTGAAGGCATTTTTAAAAATGTAGTGCATTACATTTAACATGCGGCTGTGTTGCATACTTAACATCTGTTAACGTTGACTGTTTTCATAATCCATAGAAAGGCCAGCTTTGCAATAACGTTGACCTTTCATGAGCCTATTAAGACCCGGTGGACACAAAAACATAAAAATAAATGTTTCAGATACTACCTAAGTGGGTTTGCACAAGCCATTAATCATTCAAAAGCCATTTGGATAAAACAAATAATAATACAATCAAAAAAACTAAATAAAAATCTTTCACAACAGAATATGCCAGCCAGATACCCTTTCTCTACCACAAATGCACACTCAATGTCATCACTCCCAGATTTATTGGGACATTAAAGCACTGGATCTATACTAAGCTCTCCTGAAGAGGAGGGTCGTGTAGAACAGCCGGCTGACACACACTGACCTGTTCAGGCAGATCACCAGTGTGAGTTTTTGACCTACGTCACGGCACCGTGCTGAAGAGGATGTGATTCATAAACTTCACTTGCGACAGCTAATCAACGAAAGTAAACAAAATTTTGCATATAACTTTGAACTGATGCAACTGATGCTGTATGAAGGTTTCAAGGTTTTGAGAGAGTTTGCTCATGTTTAAGAATATGGAAACACACAGGATGTAAGAGACCCTGACTTTATGTTTACTTCCTGTCTGCAAACTCAAACTTCAAACAACTTGACGATTCGTCTCCAAACCACTGAATTCCATAAAAGCTCACAATGAAGCTCCAAATTTACATAAGCATACAGAAATACATAAAACATGCACGACTTCAAAATGCAGTCAGTCTTCAGCAATACAACTACATATGACAAAAAAAAGAGAAATTCCAATTGGAAGAAAATATTTGGTTTGCATTTTACAAACATGTAGAAATAAAGAGTGTTGGTGTCAATATGCAAAATTACGTTAGCAGTAGCGTAAGTGTTGCTTTTCTGTTGTCAATAACAGCGATTATAATAGGTAACACGATTTAATTGTCATTGCCGTTTAAATACCACAAGAATTTAATTTTGTATAAGTAAAGCCAGGCATACAATCATTCACACCTCCGACCAAATTAAGTTAAAAGTAAAAAACGTTTTTTTGGCTGGAAGTAACGTTTAACATTTTTAAGGAGTCCTGACTTGAATTTATGAGAGAAAATCTGTGAAGGGAACTAAAGATTAACACAATGGCAAGGAAGTTGGCCAACCTCTGACTTGAAGCTTATCTCAAAATGCTTGTCCACAATTGTGAGAGGGATTTTAATAATGGATTGTTAATGCAGGCTTTTATAATTCATCATCAAGACAGGTATAAATAATCGCCTGCATGAATTTTTCAAAAGGCATCTATGTCATTAAGAATCTGGAACAAAGTTCTTGGTTTGACGGAAATAAGTTTACATCTAAAATCTGTCATGAGTGGTGTGGAGGGGGGAGAGGTGGAGGTGTTAAAGACATTTTCAGAAAAACTACACATCTACACCCTTAGTAACTTTGAAATAGCAGACATACTGTAATGTATGTGTGTCAACATTGCATACACCACCTACCTAAGTGCACCCTGTGAGAAGTACCTGCAGTCATTAATCTTCAACTTCTTCTTGACTGCCGCCTTTGTTCTTTTTAGACTCAGCTAAATTGTAGTGAAACGTCCCACAGCTGGACATTGCACGGGGAAACTGTCTAACAGTAAACATAAAGGGGTTTCTGTTTATTATATATAAAACTGAAGGGAGCTATACTGTTCATTCAATTAACATTTTCTGCAAACCGCAAACTGCTTGGTTATCGGGAAAGGCTGAGAGGTAGAAAGAGAAATAACAAACTGAAATCAAACATACAGTATAAAAATTTATCTGATTCTAGTTGGAAAGATTTTGCTGAACGTTTGCTGAACATTTGTAGATTTAACTTGACTTCATGCATCCTTTTGTTGTACATTTGTTCTTTTCTCCTTTTTTTCTGCTTATATCTGCACTGTAAAAAAGAATAAAAGATTAAAATCTGATTTAAAATTTTCCCCCAATAGCTTAAATGAATCCTAAAATCATGATCAGAAGAACTTAGTTCCCTGCTCAGATGTCTATTATGCATGATTATTTTAATGGAATCATAATAGTTATTCATGTACAAGTTTATCGGGATTACCTAAAATATTATAGACATAAGCTGTTCATTGATACCAAAGTATGCAGATGTTTTAAGGAGCTATGAATCTAAAAACCACCCATAATTTCCATTTTACTCTTTCACTATGAGATACTTATAGTGTGATACCAGAAATAGTGCATGGTTTTCAGCAGCTTTAGTGCTGACTCTGCCACTATGAGCTCCTGGTCAGCTGGCTGAAATAGTTCAAGTTAATTTAATTTATGTTAATAAGACCAACTTACAACAAATTCTATTTTACAAATAGTTACAAAAATAAATCATTCTAATACATTCCCATCATAGAGTTGCATTCAAATCCAATTACAGCACAAAGGAATCCTTATTAAAAATACAAAACGTATCAAAATCAACTGATCATGTCATGCCTGTTGGTGGAACGATATCAACCTAACAAGACATAACAGACTGTAATAAGCCATGGTTTTCGCCGAAAAATTTCACTTTGCCAACTTTTATGTTGCCTGATAGAAGTCAAAAGCCTCAACTTGAATCAAAATGACTCCAAAGCCAAACAAAAAAGTTCAGACCATGACGCCATGCTGTGCAGTGTTTGAGGGTGTTTTCACCAACAGCGGGAACAGCTGATCGGTCATGTGAAGTAAATGTTTACTTCATCACATCTTCGCGTTTTAGCATGTTAACTATTTTTAGAAAAGAGAAAAATTACCTCAAGCAAGCATAAAAAGTTTTTTTCTTTTCTTTTCTTTTTTTTACAAAACTGAGGAAGCTATTTGGAATTGTTCGGTTTCCATCGACCTTTTCTTGCGCGACACTTCAAAATGCACACAAGATTATGATTTTTTTTTTATTTATTGTGAGATATTGGTATTAGGGGATTGAGATAAAAAATGAAAAACACTGTATAAGGACTAATCAAGCTTTGATTGGACTATTATAGATTAGAAATTGATCAAAAAACCAATTCGGTAAAGCTTAAAGTATTTGTGAAAACAAAATATACAACTCTTAATTCTTCTCATAAAGAATCCCTAATATTGTATCTGGTCTTGTGAACAGAATGTATTTTTACACTACTGGCATTTTTTAATGCCAACAAGCATTCCTACACAAATAAGATCAGCTTGACCCTAGTGGACCTAACCAGACTGCATCCATTAGCTCTCTTTTTGGGGAAAAGGTGCTGCTTTAACATCACTCTGCAAACAGTGCTTGACTGACCGACTGGATTAAGTACCAAACTATTTTTTGTACCAACAGCACATTTTGACCAATAATCAAAAATTTACCATACTGATATATTAAATCAGCTAAGCACAAAAGTTCATCAAAAGAACCATCCAACCATCTACAAGAACAATGGAAAGTGATGCCTCTCAATGCTATTTTCCACATCACCAAATATTTACCCATTAGTAGTTTAGAAAGGTGACTTGCTGCATATGTTGCCAATGTAATGTATTGTGATGCTTTGAAAAAACATTGATGCATGCAATATTTTAGACAGACAAAAAAAAGCTTTCCATGTCTAGTTTATATGGATACACAATTATTGCTTCAGATAGAAAAAACTAGAACTTATCTGCCAGTTCTGCACCGAACAGCTTTTCTATTGCTTTTATGTGCTGTACTGGAGAGATGGTGGCCTCTTCCTATTGACCATCCAACAACCGCCAACAACTCTTACAACCTTTACCATAACAAGGCAAACCAGGACGAGGACATATTCGGGCTTACCAGTCGTCGGATCATGATCTCTGGCATATGAAAGGATATGGGTTACAGACCATGCGAAGACACCAGTTGCGGGGCCTTGTTGTTTGCTTCAGGCAGAAGAAGGCCACAGGAGCCAGGGCCGGATACGGCTGCTGCTCCTCCTCCTCGGACACGCAGTCCGGGTCGCGGATTGGAGCTGTGATGCGGACTCCCAGCGTAGGCCCAGCTTCCATTTCCAGCTCTGGCTCCTGCTCCTCCTCACATTCCTGAACTTCTGCGCTCCACTCGTCTCTCCTTTCTCCTCGACCGCCACAGCTCCCTCTCCTCTTCGTCTCCACAGCCTCCTCCTTCTCTTCCTCCTGCTGCTGCTTCTGCTCCTCTTCCCGGCCTCCTCCTGGTCCTCCTCTTTGTCCTTCTGGGTCACCATTGTGATCCGGGGCGTCGGTCCTGTGGCTCGCCGATACAGAAAGCCTCACGTCCTCCTGTACCTCGCCCTGTTCCTGGCACTCTTCGTACTGAAAGCGCACTCTCCCTTCGCCATCAGTCATGATAGAGCATCAGGCAGAGCCACTCTAGAGGAGAGGTCAGAGGATTAGAGGTTGGAGGGAGGAAGGGAGTGGTTGGTGTTCGGAGATCAACACCAGACGTGCAGGTGGAGGAAGGATTGTTTGCGAAAAAGCAAAGAAGGAGCGACAGAGGAAAAAAAACAACGAGAGTGAAAGAGTGATCAGCTCAGCACAGATAAATCACACGAAGAGCCAAGTAAACACTTAAACCATTCTGTCCATCAGTCCCTTGGCAACACAAGAACTTGCTTCCAGTGAACGTAATACACAGCGGCAGAATTTTACAAACCCTTGACACTTTTGCGCAAACATTCTTCCAACTTAGCCGTTTCTTATACATTTAAAACAAATAAAGGCAGCAACACCTTAAATTCACTCAAGTGTTATATACAGACACAGATTCAGAGAGATTTAAAACCCGGGTAGAGGTTCTTCGTTCTTGCAGGAGAACAATTTTAAACATGCAGTCATGTCTGAAATTCTGGGCCATTCTTACCTTTAAATGTGTGTTCTACAATGGCCCAGTCAAAGCACTGACTTAAACCTGACTAAAAATATGTATCAAGAGTTGAAACTTTCTTTTTACAGACATTCTTCGTTGAATCTTACAAAGCCTTAGCTGTTTTGCAAAAGGGAATGGGCAAAATCTTTTTTTTTTCTATGCTCAAATCTGGCAAACACCAGTTGCTAAAGATTTTCAGCTATAATTTCACTGATAGGTTTCTTTTTTTTTTTCAAAGTATATACTGAGGAAGCCCAAAGGCAGGTCACACTTTAGATTTTTATTTTCAGAACTTCTGAAAGCCTTGCTTCGATTTATTCCCATCTCACTGTTATGCCCAATTTATCAAACATAAACCCACTAACAACTAAGGTTTGTGGTCATAATTAGAAATATATACATATATATTAAGAAGTTAGCTAAGGCACTGCATTGATTTAAAAGAAATCACATGCTTTATTCATTCCACTATCATATGTATCAGAAATGGCAGTGGCACATTAACAAACCACTGGCGGTGAAATTTCGAAGGCATCCCACATTTAGACAGGTTTTGTATTGAGTGCAGAGATATCTTACTGCCACAGATTTACACAGTGATATAACAGAAATAGTAAAGATTTTGTTTATTTATTTTTTTATTCCTGACTCTTTTTCTCTTCCTGTTGCTATGTGATTGAACAGATGGACCGCTCTGTCTCTGATATACTGAAGGTTTTTAGCCCACACCATTCAGCGGTAGGCATACAGGAGTATGCGCCAAAAAATGAGTGGGGGAAAAAAAAAGCAATTTACGCCACACTAATCCCGATTATTATAATAAATGGAATAGCATCAAGAACGAAACATTAGCCCTGATAATCCAGCAAAGCAGACTTTACTCTTTTGAAGCTTTTCTCTCTTTTTTATGTTTGTTTTAATGGGCTTTTGTTCTGACATGAGAAAAGAAAAGCGCATTAAATTGTCCAACTCGTTTCATAAAGGATTTTTTTCCCCAGATCGCCATTAAAATGAAAAAAAAAAATGTTGCCGTTTTTAAGAAACTGTGCCAAAGGAAACAACACCGGAGGAAAGGGAGCGCTCGTCATCCCTCTTTCTGATTCTTTTGTCGCGTGAAGTAAATTCTGGACTTGAGCGTTCAAAGAACGGAGGCAAACGAGACAACTTCTTTGTTTTCAAATACCTTATCAAGACGGAATCGGGAGTTCCCATAAGCATGATCCGTGACTTTCCGACGTTCTAGCGCACCCAGCCTTTCTCAGCAACCTGGACCTTCCCTTTTCCTTTCTTTCTTTCTTTTTTTCTTTCTTTCTTTCTCCCCTTTCTCTCCACACAGTGCGTGTCTCTCCTTTGCTCGTAAGTAATAAAAAAAAATAAAACCAGTTAGTCCTTGGAAAAAATAAAAAAAAGAATCACGGACTAAAGTCAAAGAAGTCGCTTTAAGTGGTCGTCGTCTGCGCCTTCAGTCAATTAAAGACGGAACATCTCCCCATGGCTCCTCTCTGCTACCAGTCCATCCTCGCTAAGGAGTTTGGTTACGCAGCGTGGAGCGGAGATGCGCGCGCGGGTGGGTTGGGCCGCGTGGGCAGCCTATACGCCTGAATCCCCGTGTGGACGGTCTGACACGAAGAAACTTGGCCCAGGACCTGGAAGCCCTGACACGTGATTCGACGTCCGCTAGGAGGAGGGAAAAAAAAAGAAAAAAGAAAGAAAAAAAAAAAGGTTTCTCGCTGTGAGACTCACAAGTACACACACACTCGCGCGCGCGCGTTAAAAACACCCACCATGCTGTGCGGGCACGAACCGCAGTGTAAAGTGGAGCAAATGTTAAACATGCCTGTTTTGCATGCATTATTGCTATGTCTAATATTATGATTATGTTTTTCAGGGTTAAGTAAAAATGTAAGCTTGTTAATGATGGTTTAAACAAATATCAAATCAAAAGCACAGAAACAATACAGAGACAGTTGATAGAGAGAAAACAATCTACACACTGTATATTGTTACTGTAAGCAACAAGCTCTGTGAGATGCTCAAAGCTTGGAATATTGTTGCTACTCTTACTGGGGTTAAAAAAAGGAATTATGGCTACTCTGCTTACTGCGCATAATCTCACTTAATGAAATACAAACATATTTTAAACAAAAATGCGCCAGACACAGATGCAATCCCACAGTTTATATTAAAGTGAGACCTCTTGCGTGTACACAAGCTTTGTTGTTCTAATGTCATTTTCTCTCTCCTGAGCCTTTTGTGCCGTCTGGAAATTAAGAAGGCAAAGGTACGGCTGTATATTGTTATTGTAAGTAACAAGCTCTATCATATTGATGGAATATTGTTTTTAATGCTTTAACTGCTTTCATTTTCTTCCCCAATTTTCTGTCTGAGCTCTGACTGACTGCTGCTTGTTCAGTTAGCACCAGTGATTAAAAAAAACATGGGATCTGCACTAAACAGCCATATTATATTGTGTGTATATTGTTTTTTTTTGTGGTATCAGAGTAAAGGGGTTGGAGTAAAATGCAAGTCGGACCTTTCATTCCAAGTCACAATTTTGTGCTTGGAATGAAAAGCATTTTCACAAGAAAATACACTAAAGTTTGAGGCTGCATTGGGATGAGAAGTAATAAAAGTTTTTTTTTGTTTGCTTTTTTTTAAATAAAGGTGTATATATTTGTACGAGCAGCAGCACGTAACAGGAAATTATGTCTTAACTTCCAGATCCTCCAGCAGTACCTGGAGAAGTGCTTTCTGGTGCTAAATGTGGCATGCATGCTTTCATTTATTTTCAGCTGTGAACAAAAGCTTAGAGTGTGCTGAAAGATCAAGCTCTGCACCACCCGCCCCCTGACACCTGTCTTTCTCCCCCACCGGTCTGTCTTTCCTGTCTGCTTCTAGTGCATGCACAGTTGGACTCCTATGCTCATTACTGTAGGCTTGGCCCCAAAATGTCTCCTATGAGGCCTTAGCTAATGTTGCATTCGCTGTCACACCCTACCCAGCTGCCCCACGCTGCCCCTTTCTACCCTCACATAACACCAGTCTACGTGTTATTGCATTCTTTGGTTTGACTCTCAAGTTGTGTTTTTTTTTCTCCATTTACCAGACTTACCAGACTTAAATAAGGCAAATTCAAAATCTCAGAACTTGTCCTGCAGGTGTCTCTGCAGGATATAAATGCAGTCTGTTGGAGTAACAACGGGTCCACTTTTGTTGTGTATTTCATTTACACAAAACACATTTTAAATCAAATGTCCCTCACTCAAACGACATTCACCCTCCCCTCAGCTGGAACTATCAGTCTACCTTTGCTTAGTACTTCCAATCACTGCCCTTCCTCTCCCACTCTCATCCCGTCATAGTCCATCCTCGTGTCCACTCCAACTCCCACACTCCCATCATTCAGCCGTTTCCTGTTCCTTTACTCATCTCCCATCAATTGATCCTTTTTTTTAATCTTTTTCTATCTAGAAAAAGAATACCATCTTTTTAATCTTTTTCTAGTAGAAAAAGAATACCATCACCAAAAAGGTCTTGAGACTTCTGTCAATACAAATATTTAAAAAAAAAAAGGTCAGACATTCAATAACACACTGGAGAAGACCAAAACAGAACAGTGCATGATTGTGCCGCGAAGTCAAGTTTAATTGTATAGCACATTTCAGCAACAAGACACTTCAAAGTAATTTACACAATAAAAGCATAATGCAGTAATCAGTTGTGAAATAAGTAATAAACCTAGCATTTTGTCAAATGCCGTCATGAAAAGGATAAGACTAACCACTTCCAAATTTGTTAATCAATGTTCTGGTTATCATTAATTAAATAAAACTCTTAAAAGGTGGGTTTGTAGCCTTGGTTTTGAAGCGTTTTGAACAGTACCATGATGAAAAAATATTGCTGTTCTACATTCATGACGGAGACTTAACACTGATAAAGTTGGTAGAAAGATTGATGTCTCTACAAATAAAACAAAAAAAAATGTCAAAAAGCACATTTGTAAATAAAATGTAAGCACTTTAGAAATGTTTTTATTGTCAGCACATTTTGTGGTCAAAACTGACTGCCGTTACGATAACTGTACCAGGCATTTTAAAAATGTGGAAAGGTTCATTAAAAGCATAATGCGGTAACCAAAGGTCAAACTTATGTTAGTATATGAACAAAAATCATGGTTACAAGTTACTTACATTGCTCACTTTGGAATGTTTCTGTAAACTTTTAGGGATTTCCATGGTGACCATCAGTTGTACCAAAAGGTATGCAATATTAATTCGGTGGGACTGGATGCAATTGCACTCCATACTTCTCATTTGTACTTAAAGTGCTTGTTGAAACTTTATACTCTCCATTTTTCACTTTGCAGTATTGGATTTTGTTTTTGACAAATCACGTAAAATCCCATTTAAATGGACGGTTTGTGGCTTTGACGCCACAAAATGTAAAAAAAAGTTAAATGGGTACAAATACCGTTGCAATTCGCTCAAAATATTGTGGGAAAACTGCTTGTGCCACATGCAAACTCATACCACTTTAAGAAAAGAACAAAAACTGACAGAAACTGCAAGCGTCATCCTGTCAAAGAGACTCTGTGACTGACAAGTGATGTCTGCAGAGGCATGAGCCAACCACACAACAAAGATATCAAAGTCATCTCCAAAGTCATGAATAAGAAAAACAAAAAACACAACAGCTTGTAAGGATACTGCAATTTTCTTAGTTTTTTTTTTAATTTTATTTTGTTTTAAAGCATACCTCGGCTCTCAGTTCAGTCTGCATCCATGCTTGCCTCTTTCACTCCTCCCACTCAAGTCTCTGCTGGCTGGTGTCTTCGCTTCTGCTCAGCTGACATATATGAGGAGGGGGAGACCCTGCACCATCGACCTCTTTCAAGGAGCTTTCCTGGGAAACAGGCCCAAAAAAAGAAGGTTGCGTCAGGTTTGCTCTGCATAAAACTTTTTGAATTACGGGGCATTTGTGAGATTTCGTCAAAATCTGCCTAAAAAGAATCCCACACTTTATAGGTAGAGGAGAGATTGCAAAATAGACAGTTTTCTGGTGCTTTTTATTTTTTTAAAAATCCTATTTAAGTCGGATGCGAAGCTAATCATTCTAATTAGGGTAAGGGAGAGGGAGAAAATACCACCGTATTCATAAACACAACAAGAACAGAGGAAACGGTTATATAATCATGCACAAATACACACACACACGCACGCGCACACACTCTCTCTCTCTATCACATACACACATACACATACACAGAGTCAGCAGGGGCTCTGCAGCTTTAGAAGGGAGTCTGTCATACTAAGTACTGCACCCAACCACAGCTCAGTCACAGATACCTGCCTATGTAAGCTACATAAAAGAGCAGTAGACCGGCTTATTTTTGCAAGTAAATGTGATTTACTTCAAGCACATATCTCTTTTTTTGGGGTGGTGAGGGTGTTTCTGTACAAAAATACATTTGCCCCTTTGGAAATTCTGAACTCCAAGTAGGCAATGGGGGGCAGGGTGAGGGGGCATTGACTCTGAAACCCCTCAACTGTTAATAAAGTGTAAGCTGATTTTGACATTTTTGTTAAAATCAAAATGGAAATACAGACTGTATATTAACAGGCTGGAGCACAAAGAAATGCAGTTTTCTTGAATGTTTTACTGTGGTTCTTTATAGTTCATACATTTAATAATCGGTTTGATACCAATTGATTGCTTAACATCTTACTTTGCTACCTCCTGCACATTGCCATTTTTGCAGTGCAGTTATAAACCATTTGAAACACTTACTGTATTTTGATGATATATCAAAATAAAAATCAAAACATTATTTTCCCCTATCCTCATGAAAAAAAATCCTATTTTTTTGTCTATTAACAATGCCTGATAAATAAATTTAAGTTTAAAAACTGTGATTAAAGAAAAAAACAAAAGCTGGGTTTTTTTGTAGCCATTTCACCTTTCCTCAGCTGTGGCTACATTAGTGCGTTGTGGCGACTTGGATCAAGCACATGTATAATAACATAATCTCTGGGTGATCTAATCTTTAGCTTTTTAATAACATACTCTCATCCAGTGTGTGGAGCACATCTCTGCTCCATCTTAATGTAATGAAACTCCTAAGCCTCTTAAATATGAACTCCTCCACAGGTTTTCACCTTAGAAGCTCTTTTAATATACAAAATGCTTCTTCAGGCCATGTGATGAACTGGTGACATGGAGAGTCACCAACTCTATTAATAGAGAGAACAAAGCGTATAGTGGTTAAGAACAAACCTCAATAGTTATGTTTTTTTTCTATAATGAATGTTTTTTTTTGTTGGTGGCCTCAATTGTGTGCTTGCTTGAAACAGTTACAGCATATAGCATTTTGTAATTTAAACATCTTTTCATCCCTATTTCTTTTCTGACTTAGTTTATTAAGAGATTTGGTCAGAATCATCCATTTTACTTCACAAACACAATTTTTAATTAATGATTCTTGCAGAATTTGAAATGTTGAGTTTACTTGTTAGTGATGAGTATTTAGCATAAATGTATAAATTGAAGGCATAGATGTTTAAAATCAACTACAAGGTAATCTTGCCACAGTCATTGAGTACTTTCAAACTGTGTGTTGTGTATAAAAACCCATACATGAGAGTGAACAGGGCTGTTGCTGATAGCTATGTTAGTACACTGCCCTTAGAAGTTGTATAATTTAGTAAAAATGTTGACATTTGATCTTTTTTATTTTCTTAAAATGCTTCACAAGAGGCTTTATTTAATTTTCTGTCATTTGTGCAGTCAGCCCCATCCCTGCAGTGCAGCATCTGTCCAAGTTTACTTTTAAGTCAGCAAGGTTTGGCCTCCACTTTTTTGCTAGCTGTGTTAGCATTACTATTTTAAACATGGCAGGTGTAGCATCCGCTTACTCTGTAGCAAACCACATAATTTTTCAAACTTTACAAAAACCAAATATGGAAATACTTCGAGTTAGGCGACAATAAAGACATCTATTTGATTTGTTAGCTTCATTAGGATCTGAAACAGCACAAGCACCATATGATCTCAGAAAGTCAAACCCGGGGACTACTGATGAACAACAAGAAAAAAAGGGAAAATTATATTGCAGTTTCCTTTCTAGAGCTGCTGAATGCATTCTGAAATTACAGCCATTGCTGTTTTCATTTTGTCGTAAACATTGGAAAAATTAGTAACTTGTGTTTCTGCCTCGCTCTATAAAAGTTAATTTTGTCGTTCTCTTTTGGCGTGTGTTGTTTTCTTTCTTTAAAGTAGCCTTTTGAGTTTCCCTCTATTAAATGTTTTATTTTTGCAGACAATTTAGTTATGTAGATGTGTTTGTAAATTAGATTAATAATCTCATACCTGTCTCCTTGTTTAGATTTTGTTGCTTGGTTTCACCTGTTTTCTCATGTTGCAGGTGTGTTGCCAGTTGTGTATAGAATTAGTAAGATTTTGGCTACATGAGAAGGATATCAGAAAACAAAGATGTTAAAGAATAAAATCCACCAAAAAAACTTGGAACTGGCTGCTGATTCTGCTTCTTATCACCTTTTCTGACCCTTTGATGCCACTATCTCACACCGATAAAGGTTATCAACTCTCAACAGACCTTTAAAGAAAGGGATGACAACAGAAGCAGCGATGCAAGGATGCAAACCTTCCTGTTACTGCAAACAAAAGCTTTTTGTGCACAAAACAAACAAAATTTGTTAGATTTTGTGAAACATCTTGTATAGGTCACAGTATTTTCAAAGGAAATCACAAGTCAGTCACAGGAGGGGCCTAAACCAAACTGCTATGAATTAAAATCAGCAGATTATTAATGAAGTACTGAATTGAACTATACAAATTTAGTTTTTACTATATACAATGAAATTTATTTGGGTTCTAAAACATGAAAAAAATGCTGTTTTATCCTGTGAAAATCAAACACTAATGGAGAAATTTGCTTTATTTTTGTTTTTTTCTTCATGGTTTCTTGTTTGTAAAATATAACTAAACGATAAGATTTTTTTTTACCACAACATAAATATTAACAAGAAAAGATAGAAAAAATATATCCTAAGGCATGTGATAAATTCAAGAGCTGTTTTTTTTATTTGCTTGTTTTGTTTTGTGTTTTTTGATTAACTAAAATTTAAACTGACCAAACATGTTTTGATGAGAACTACTGAGAACTACTCCTGTTCAATGGGAAACCTATCTGAGAGAAATCTTTATCAAGTAAACACATGGGGCCCTTTATGTGAAGGCTTTAGAATTTCATGCTACGCCCCTGGCCTCAGAGTAAAGACGACCTGCTTTCTTTCACACACAAACATTTGAATTCTGGCTGTGGCACAGCAACATCCTCCACCACAAGCCTTATGGTTATGTTTAGCTTTTTATTAATTAACATACACATTCATTATGCAACTAGTGTAAACATGTCAGCTTTACCCTTTTTTGCTGGAACTGCTTCTCCCAGAGAATACAAATAAGGGTTTGACTATCCCACATATTTATATATATTCTCTTGGCATTTTAGGAAAAATTAGCTTCCAAAATACAAGAATTTAATATTGTTGGAATTGGACTGATATCAAATCTTACAAAACTCAAGTGCTTGATTTAAAGGTAGATTATTTAGTGCCCCCTCCCCACTCCTCTGTCCAAATGTTCCTGATGTGAGAGAATTAGCGAGTAGTTCTTGATTGTAAAGATCTTTCATTCATTATTTCACCAGCAAATATTCTTCTCCTTTCAGACTGAAGCAATGAAAATGTCTCACATGTGTTTTGTATTTTTTTATTTATTTATTTATTTTTTTTTTTTTACCAAATTAGACCACATTGATTTTTTTTTCTGTAAACATTGCTTGCTTAGTACAGAACTGTCACCAGAAATAAGCATTATTTTTATTTTATTTTATTTTTTTACTGTGGAGTTATCAAATTTAGGGAGTCATAATGCATAGTGTTTTGTCCAAAGTGTGATAGCCTGTCTGAATAACTTTTGACTAAATGGGAGAATATTTTGCTGCTACAATGTGGTTTTGCTCTACTGATTATGGCTAAAACAGCTGCCATGTGGTCAGCACCGAATGCCACTTAAAAGGCTCCAGCGTCATCCTAAGGATGACACTTAGAAAGAGTGATTAAGGTGAAGATGACACAGGGATGAACAACAAAAGCGAGCAGACAGACAGAAAGACATAGAGCTCCTCTGCTGACTCATAAAGCTCTGTTAAGTCTCATAACTAGAAATGTCTTTGCAATCCCTGGATTCTCAGCTGTGTGACAATATGCGTGTGCATTTTTGTGTGTGTGTGTGTGTGCATGTGTGTGTGTGTCCTTGTGCAGCTGTGCATTCCAATCAGAGATTTAACCCTCTTGCCTCCTCTCAGAAAGTTACTCGGGGGGGGGGGGGGGGGGGGGGGGGGGGGGGGGGGGGGGGGGGGGGCGGGGGGGGGGGGGGGGGGGGGGGGGGGGG
>CAEGAF010058974.1:0-13853 GCA_903067075.1 Micropoecilia bifurca
GGTTCGTTGACCTGTTGCATAAAGCAGCTTTAGCCAAATTTTAGAAGTCAAACAGATGACTTCACATTTCAGTTCAGGAGACCTGAGTATGCAGAATGAGTTAATATGCAACTAGAAAGTTTGCATACAGCACTTTTCTGTTGGGTCTGGTTTTATATGTCATGTGTGAGAGTTTACCATCTGCTACTAAACCAACTATGAACCAGCAATAAACAGATAAACCGGGGTTTATGTTTTATATTAAGGTTATCTGAAATTAGTTTATTGTCAAAGACATGCATCGGAAGTTTTATAATGGCTACTGTCTACAAGGTGCACAGGTTGAATAAACAAAACAAATCTGCATTCAGGTTGTCCCCAAACAGATCTATCCTCTTTTACAATTTGGCTAATGCCGTCATTCTCCTTCTGAAGAATTTTTTTTTTTTTTACTTTTTCTGTCTTTTATTAAGTGGAAGATTAAATTTAACTTCGATTTTTCTTTATTATATACATTTGTTCATACTTTCCCATTAACATTTCTCAAGGTGGAATGAAGTAAACGTCACTGTTAACTCTTCCAAGTCAGATGCGCGTCAACTGTTGCTGCAGTTACCTGGCTGAGGTGCAGCGCTAAGCAAAGAGTTGCAGCCACAGTGCCAACATCAGGCTCTGGTCCCCCTAAAACAGCATGGATGGGACCCTCAGGCAGACCTGCCTGAAAACACACACAAAGAATCTCAGTTTACTCATTCAGTGGATTTTATTTAAATTAATCAGAAATAGTGATTAATCAGTCTGCAGCACAGAATATTTGCTTTCAATAATCAAATACAGGAAGTAACTGGTTGTACGTGATTGCACATTATTGCATGATCTAAACGCTCATCCTCTCTCACACACACTCACACACACACACAACAGTGTATCAGTGGAAACTCACTGAGCCACGTCTCAGCTGGATGACTGTAGCATCTTGAAACCCTCTGTATGAATTAATAATGAAACCACGGCACTGCACGACTCAGTTCAGGTTAGACAAGAGAACACTTATGAACAGGGCTGGCAATGGTGTCAAAATCACTAAGAACAGCAAAGCAACAGGAGCTTATTTTACCTCTCAGTTTCATGGCTTGTCAGAGCAGCTATTAGTTCCACTGACTACGCTTAACGATGAGGACAAAATTTCCCCATTTCGAGTAAACAGACATTAACGAGAGCTGCACTGCAAAGATTAGGAATTCATCTCTGCGCAAGAAAGGCAGAAAATTAAGTCCCTTCCCTCATTTATTGTCTAGGAATCTTGGAGTTAACTCTGAAAATTGCAGATAATTAATGATCCTCCTGCATAATCCAAATACGTTTGTACACAATGTTGCAATGTAAAAGAGTCTTTATGAAATTTGGAATTTAAGAATAGTTTCTAAAAGGCTAAAAGGCATCCCGAATGAACACATTTGTCAGCAATTTTAAAACAATTCCAACGATTTTAAGTATGTAAGTATGGACAAAATGTCTCGTTCTGTTTCCAGCTTCATCTCTCAAACAGATGAGCTGAATCAAAGCCCGCACAAACCCTGCCTGCAGGTTTTGACGTTAATTACAATGCGAAATGTGGAAACAATGAATTCACCGGTTATCTGAAGTAAATCTTAATTGCTTTGTAAGATGTCAAAATGTGAAAAGAAATACAGTGAAAAGCTGGTTTTATTCCCATCAGGTCAGTGTGCATGAGTAACAGATGAGCAGAAAAGTATGTCTACAGTACAGCGTAGTGCAGAAGTAATCTCATAACTTAACTTCTCCATATTTTTATATGTTTCAACCATAAACCTTAACTCAGTATTTAACTCAGATTTTTGTTATGGCAAATAGAAATCTGAGAAGTGTGGCATGCACTTCCACTCAGTCACACTAAGAAAATACTTTGAAGAACAATATTCTGCTGCAGGTCTTTTGAGGTGTCAGTCTCTCAAGCCCAATCAGATTAGAGGGAGAGTGTCTGGACTTTAACTGGGCTTTTCCAATAGTTTTTTGCAGCGTCTCAATTGTTTTCTTCTAGTGTTGCCCTTTGACCAGCTTCTATGTCCATGCCAAAGAAAAGCATCCCCACTCCATAATACTGCTACCGACATGTCTCTTTGTTTTATAAACTTCATCACAACTTTCTCCACTGCCTATCTGTTGTTTATTTCAGCCTTATATTATTGTAATTTGGGTCTTGGTCTAAACTGTTCTAGTACAGTAAGGCACTTTAAAAAAAACCCTGTCATTTATAAATAAATGGATTTTAATTTCTCAGTCTCCAAAATGATGTGGGTTCTTTGATGTTTTCCAAAAAATCTCATAAAAACCCTTTGTGTTTTTACTGGGATTAAAATATACACAACTACATTCTAATTATTAATTATAACTTTTAAATACAATGGCAATGGTTTTTACTTAGGAGCATAAGAATAAAAGGAGTCGACGACTAAAACATAAAAACATGCAACACTTTTCGGAACTTGTAATAAAACGGAGAAAAACCTGTAGAATTTTTCGACCTCCCAATTATGAGCTAGTAGTCTGCATTGGTCTTCCATATAAACACCTTGAAGTTTTGGGGTGAAAGGTGACAAAAAGTAGAAAAAGCTCAAGAAGGATGATGACGTCACTGTTCATGAATGAGCAGGACATCAATAGGCGATTGATCAATCAGCTATTGATTTACCAGTTACCAACTTCAACAATCATCTGGAGCACTGGGTATTGACCAAAAGAACGAGATCGAAGATACAAGCCATAAAAATGAGTTTTCTCTGCAGGGTGTCTGGAGAAACCCTGCATCATGACTCAGACTTAAGTTGAAGGATATGAAAACATTTGCTTTTTGTTTACTCTTGGTTAGTTCACTTGAAAAAATAATTAACAGCAATATATGATGTACTCCATACCTTTGTGTGTGATATGAAGGAGAATAGCAAAGTCAGTCATCTTTGTTGGACATCACCCTGAAAATGTGACACTTGATCATTAGTTGACGCCTAGTTGAAGCCCAAGTGGTAAAGAGGGAACGAGTGCAAGTTCAGTGTGCAGAGAAAAGGGTAGTGGCTGTCAATTACAGCCTGAGAGCGACATTTGAAGAAGTCAGGTGAGATTTGAGGAGAGAGGATTTCAAATAGGCTTATTAACAAAGAGGTGGGGTGGAAATGAACCAAGCAGATCAGATATGCAGAAGAAGCATCTAGGAAAGTGGATAAATAGTGAACAAGTGAAAATATGCAAATTGGTGACAACCGGAAGAGAGATGGGAAAGATTTAAAAATTAAAGAAGAGGTGAAGATAGAATTAGGAGAGGAACGTAGAGAGAAGGTGTGTGGAAGAAAGATACGACGCAGCTCCTTCATAAGAGGGAGAGAAAGAGAGAGAAGATAAATCAATATTAGATAGGCAGTGGAGAGGAAGTGATGCATTAGCAGGAGAAAGGCCAGTGTCCGTTCCACTGCATCGGGAAAATACTGGTGTGTATGTGAGTCCGCGTGAGCAAGTATTAGTCATCTGATATCTTTCAGTCAGAGTGCTCTCCCTCCCTCCTTTACAACATTCACCATCTCTCTTTTCAGTGGTGGTCAACATGATCATTTTTCTGGCAGGTATAGTACTGGAAAACAATGGACTATTACTCCTGCTTCACAATGTGTTATGCAACTGTCACAATTGAAAACCAAAACTTTCATTATGAAATTTCACCTAATTACGTCATGTGAAAGAAAGGCAATGTAACCAAAATTACATTAAAACAAAACAGACATTTCCAAGTACGTCACTGAGAAGAACATTTCTACTGTAAGCTACTCCACCAACATCGCAACCTAAGTTTGTCATAATGTCCAGCAATAAAATTAAAACTTTGTGTGGTTCCACAAATAGAACTGTTTCACAAATCTTAAATTATGCAGCTGAGCACCTGAATATTTAGGATTTTGGACTATATTTTAAAATGCAGCTTAGAATCCCCAAAAGACCCTTTTAACTTGGCTGTGAATCATAAGCTTTGATTCAGTGACAATCCAGTGGTCACAAAACCAACAAAGACATAGAGAGACATAGATAAAGTCACCATAAACAAGTAGTGGAAAACCCATGTGGAAAATAGCAGATGGATAATTTTACCCTAACCTTTTCCCTCATGCCACTTCCACGGACTCTGCCGCCCTGGGTTTAGAGCCGTGTAGCTCATAGTCAATAGATACACGTTTCCACTATAACACTAAACCTTTCTGCTACCACGGATGTGACTGGCTTTGGAATAGTTTTACACATCCTTTTCACACGGGAAACCTTGAAAAAGTGGTTTATCTGGAGCCTTTTGAGATCCAGCAGTAACTTTTATGTCTAAGCAATAACATTATGTTGTAAAACCTCCACAAGAAAATAATCTTCCAGCACCCCAGACACACAAGTGGACAATAAATAACAGCTGGAAGAATAAAAGGTAAAAAAGGTCTTTAATGCAGATGTTGTAAGTAACCTCAGTTCACAGTTTGAGCTCTTTGCTAAATGACGATGAGATATGGAGCAAAGAACTGAGCAGAAGAGGAGATGGATTCAGTAAGTACGCGCAAAGCCAAGCTAATTAGAGGTATGGCTGTTCTGGATCGTGGCCATCTCTAAAGTGAGTGAAGAAACTCTCAGAGAATGACAGAGATAATGAGTGGTCTGCAAAAGGCTGAATCGTCAAACTTTAGACAAGAGATTGGATAAAGAATCCATGGATGGGTGTCTTTGTGTTCAAGAAACAAAATGGACATGATACATCTTATCTGCAACCTCCAAGACTCAACACTTTCCCTCCTTAACACAAGATAACCTCACGATGCTCTGATTTGCAAATGTACATCTTTGGTCTTTTCTTCTTTGGCAGCTTTCACCATATTCATGTGAAGCACTTTGATGACAAAGGCTCCTGATTTCGTTTCAAAATTTCCTTCCTGACAGCTTTTTCATAGGGACACACTCACACTCCAGTTTACATGGATGGATGATGACTTCTGAATACTTCTGGCTTCTAAGTGAAAGGTGGAAACATGCGTCTTACAGTGGATTCCTAAAAACACAAATCTTTAGGAATTGTTATAGCCACAAACTTCAATGACTTTTATTAATATTTTATGTAACAAAAAACAATGCAGAGTAATGGAGAATTGTGAAGTGGGGTTGAAAGATCTGTGGCTTTACATTTTTTCTACAATTAAAACGCATTCGTCCCTCTTTATTCCAATAGTCCTAAACAAATGTCAGTGTAACAGATTGTCTTCAAAAGTCACCGAATTTGACAACAGAACCAGCTGTGAGTTATTCACAGTATGTGAAAGCCTTAAAGGTTAGTTAGTGAACATTAGTGACATTAGCGAGATGAAAATGAAGGAACACAGCGAGAAGAGCTTTCATGCAAGAGACTTAAGTCATGGTTACGAGAACGCAAACAACTCAGACTGGAGGGTAAACTCAGGGCGAGACGGGCAGGCAGAAGTTCAAAGCAAAATTAGTTTTAAAAAAAACAATGTTGAAATTTGTGGACATCTCACTGCTAACTTCCTTATTTTAAAATGGAAAGAGTTTGGCACAACTGGAAAACTACCAAGAGGCAGCCGTCAACTGGGTCAGCAGTCAGGGCAAAGGAGAGTATTAACCAGAGACGCAGACAAGAGGCCTGTGGTCACTTTGAAGGAGCTGCAGAGATAAAAACCTCAGCTGGGAGGATCTGTTGACAGGACAACTATTAGCTGTACACTCTAAGAGTAGTTGAAAGAAAACCCTTTAGAAGGTATAAGAACTGTAGAGATAAGCATAGGATCAGCTAACAACAGAATACTGACTCTACAACAAGGCAACTTAACTTATTTAAACTCTTTATTTTCATGTCAAATGTTCATCAACCAACTCTAGCCAGCAAAATGAACAGATTTCATGGTTAAAATCAAACAAACCAAAAATGTATGTATTCATAATAAACCTTTCTGATGCCTGACAGGATGCATTTATGTTTGTATAACTACAGGCTCAGGAAAGGACCAAAACAGTTAAAGCATTATGTGTTTTCATCTGCTCCTTAACGATACCTGAGCAGGTTTACAGACTCTCACAATCAACTTATTTGTGTCGCTTAGTGTGCAGAGTACATGGGTAACACGCTGTATGGCAATATGGCCAAAATATAATAAAAATAAATGAGACAGACAAGGTTTAATGGCCTTGTAACCTTAAGGCCAGAGCAGGTCCATTGAATCTTTTCAGAAATATCCCTAAACATGAACCCTGGTTAAAAACAAAACTGGTTCACATTGGCTCGGTTATGAAGTCGGCCAGTCTCTTCTGTATTTGCATGAGGCTTTTTTTAATAGGTTCTTTGAACCTATTAAAAAAAAAGGAATTTGCATTTGATGTTTGAGCCCAACATCAAATGCAAATTCTGAGTCAGTGTCTGCAGAGCAGTCAGATACCAGGAAAGACACAGACTCACTGGACAAACTTGTTGATGTCATGTCTTTCCCACTAATTTAGAGACCAGCTTCTCGTTCAAATGCACACACACCATATTGTGGTCCTGTAAACACAGCATGCTTTTTCATTTTTCCTCTTTTTTCTCCCCTGTTTGGACCAAACACGTCTCAAATACTGACGATCTACAGGTGCTTATTGTGGCGGTGGGTGGGGGGGTTGGTGGGAGGGAGACCAAAGCTTAGCTGTTCGCTGTCTGTGCAACAGGAGCGCAGCTCGTCGCACAGCAGCAGCACCTTCCCCGTCACGATCTCATCCATTACACCCACAAGGTGGTGTCATCAACGCCGCTGAGGGCTGTCAACTCACCCCGAGCCTCTTCTGGACCCTCCGCAAACGCTCCTCCATGTCGGCCTGCGTCGCTATGGCGCTGCAGCAGATCTCTCCATAGACCAGGTTTTGGGGGAATAAACCTGGGATGTGTACGTGTGTGTGTGTGTGAGTGCGCGCGTGTATGTATGTGTGTGTGTGTGTGTGTATTTTCTCCTCTTCCGAGTCCCCCGCTGCGCTCGTACTGCAGCACTTGTCGCCGCGCTGCGCTGTCGGTCCTCCCCCCTTTTTTTTCCTCCCACGGAGTGAACGAACCCGCTACACGGAGCGCGGGTGGGTGTGACGGCCGGAAGAGGAGATCCGGCGGAGGCGCGCTCCCTGATTGAAGCGATTCAGCCGCGCTCCCTGCGGTACGGAGACCTCGCCCCCCTGTCTCGCCCCCTGAAAGACACAGAGACCCATTCAGACCCGCTCTGCCCCGCCGGCTGGCCGCCTCAGCTCTGGCCACCAACGTAATTAATTCAGGTGGTGAATGAGAAATCGTAGCTTTCCAGCATCACGCATGACACTCTTTCACGGCCAACAGCTGTGCCTTCGCTACTCTGGTACACAGGGGGGGGGCAAAAATGCCGCAATATGATCCAGACCACAGATGCAATCACTGCAAGACATCTGCAATATACCTATCTGAGGGAGTGCTGTTGGAAACACTTCAATTAATCTGAAATATTGCTTAGTGACTGCTCACATCTATCTGTCTGTCTGTCTGTCTATCTATCTATGAAAAAATTGGAGACCACAACATACAGCTTTTCCCTACATATTTGGGCATGCTAAATTTTTTTAAGTAGAAACATTTTTAGAGAATAAAAAAGTAAAAGGTATTTTCCTTTGTCAATATTGTTAAAATTGAATATATATATATCGTCCTAATTAAAATTAGGACAATGTCAGAATTACAGTTGCACATGAAAGTACACATTTTTATAAAAACATGAAGGATAGACTAAGATTTGTCAGATTGATCGTAAAGCATGAAAGACCAGGGCTTCTGAAATCATTTTTTTTTGTTTGTTTCAATTTGGACAGCTGGGTCTCAAATGTATTTCGCTGGACACCAGAACAGAGATCATGCTTTTATTTTTTTTCTAGAACCAAATACAGAACTTGTATAAGCAGAACATGAAGCGTGGAGGAGAACGGGTCATGGCATGGTTTGGAGAACGGGTCAATGTTTTGCTGTGGCTGGACATGGGCAGCTCACCAAAACAGAATCCACTATGAGTATCCGAATATATTTGAGGAAAATAGATTTAAAGCAGAAGATGAGGTTTTTCTTTACCCTGAAACATGTGAGATGAATTGAAACCACTCATGAAATCCATAAAACATGTCACCTAAAGTGAGAAGGGCAAATTTTTCATATGGAAACATGAAACATCTGTGACCTTATTTATTCTGTCCACTGAGGTGCGTGTAGGTATGCATGTCTGTGTCTCTCCTTGGCTCCTCTCATTGCAGGATGTGACTGGCAGGTTTGCTCCCACAGCTGCACCTCATCAAACCTCATCAGGAGGAGCATAAAGAGGAACCGATTAGCTGAGGAAGATGTCTGATTATTTTGCTGTCATATGGTAGTCAGGCTGCCATTTCTGCTTTGTTTTTAACCTACTTTGTTGTCTTCTTTAATACAGGAATCAGTTCCTGTGTTTGGCCGCCATCTTGACACCACCTGCCTGGATCACTCTAACCACTGGCCTTTTGCTCACCTGATTGCCTTCCAAAGTTCCTCTGTTCTTCAGACTTTTATTCTCAAAGAAAGCAGCAAGGAAACAATCAAGTTGCCAGTCACCACCATGTATGGACCTCAGGTTCTGGAGGTACTTCCCCTCCTTTTAGACAGACCTCTGTTTCCTCGTCAAACTGTAGCAATTCCTCTGAAGATGCTTCAATATAATTACTAATTTCAACATGTCTTCCTTGGTGCACACCTGAACTCCTGCTGTAAACCCAGAAGAACAAAATTGTACATTTATAAACCTTTCAGACTCTCTATGTCTGTAAGTGGCTAAAAATCAGACCTCTTTTTAGTCATTTATATTTAAAGAAAAAAAGTCCTAAACTATCTCAAATTCATTGAGATTTTTTCACTGTGGGGAAATTTTTCTTTTGTCTCTTGAGTCAAAAGAACAGTTCCCATTAAGATTTTTTTTTTTTTTAAGATGGGCCTTTGTGGTTTTGGCTTTATAGCTTCTACACAGCTGTCATTGCCTTGGACCTTAACTAGGAGACATAAGCCTTGTGGTCTTAGATGAACAGGGAACTTTTCTGACAATTTTAGGTAGGCCTGCCAATCTCTCTACGCCATGTTTCTACTGTTTCATCTTTTCGCTATATGCAGACAGTGTGAAGCATGTACTTATAGCCAAACTGTAACATGAATATGCCAGAATATATGCAACTCGGATAATTTTCTACTTCTCTTTGCTGTTTTGTTTGCATTATTGAAAGTATTGAGAAAAATCAAACCCAACTCAAAAATATATTTTAATTTAGTGGCTGCAGAAAAGAGCAATTACTTGTCAATTGTAAATCTTTTGCATTTAAGCCTCTATTATTTGGCTTTAATGAGAAAATCCATGTTTAGTGAAGTGACATGAAATCTGCGTGTATGTTTGCAATTACGTCACAGTTATATGTACCTGAAAAACACGTAACTTTGTCATTTGTTTCTAAAGATTAATATGATTCAACACATACAGCTGCTGTCGTCAGTAAAACTTTGTCGGGTTCCTGCCAACATGCTGAGAACTTTGCTGAAGTGAAAAGCTAACAATAGCATATTTGCTCTGTTTTGATCCAGCTCAGCATGTTTCTGTGCTTTTGGATGCATGAAGACAAAGATTTTGGGAAAAAAAATCTCTTCCTTCTTAACCTGAATAATTTGCTTTATTAGCTAAAATTTACTGGGTCAAAGCTGTTCACCCAACTTACAACAGGAGTTGCTGTTGTCTCTCTTTCACTGTGAATGGTATTTATTGCAACAAATGAACTCAAAACATCGCTGTTGACAGAAACTGTTATACAAGTCATTTGAAAAGCCTTGATAAGGATCCTGGGGTTGGATTAGGACAACATAGTTTCATGTTTCTTTTGTTTTAAACTGGCAACAAGCGTTACAGTGTAAAAAAAGAATAAAACTTAATTCAGCCTAAGACGTAAGCGCTCTAAAATGGAATGTTTTCATGTTAGGAATTCATATTTCACCTGTTCTGAATTAAGGTTAAGATAAAACCTGCCAAGAATTAGAAACTGATGCAAAACCAGTATCTGTCTACTGAGAAATGAGATGTATGTCTCTACGGAGAGGAAAAACAAGCTCCTGGTTTCAAGAGTTATTAAAAAAACAAAAGCATTTACAAGACAACTGCTTTCTATAAGAATAATGATACATATCAAAAAGAGTTGAATTAAGTTAACTTTGAGCCTCTGGAAAATATGAACCCTGTTGAAAACTGTGGCAGTCCTTCCAATAAAACCGTCACATAAAAATCCAGATTAAGATCAGACACTTAATAATTGCAACAAAAATTGAGAGGCTTATGCTCAATCTTATGAAACAAATATGTGTTATATAATTTGAATGTAATTTAGAAAATTATTTAAACATAGAGGTTCAAGTTAAAACAAGTCTTCCAAAATCACTATGCTAAAAATCTGGTATAATTGAGCATTTCTGATTATGATATGAATAAAATTTAGTTTACAAACATGTTTAGAGAAAAGAAATTTCTCTCCAGATTTGGACACAATGATTCCATTTCATTTTTCCTTTTTATTATCCCAAATTAGATGTTAAGTGTCATCTCATCAGGTTAATCAATTTAGTTTTGCTTCTTGGTTGTGTAAGTTTTTTTCACTTTACCATGTCAGCATTAACATTTTTCATTTGAAGTATCTCATGATTTGATTGCTTTGATGAGCTTCTGTTCGGAAGAGGATGTTTCATCTGAACCAAGAGGTTACTTAAGGTGTAAAGATGGATGCAAACGTAATATTTGTCTCTTTTAGTGGATAAGACAGAAAAAAGATGAGTTGCAGGGAGAGCAGGGTGAGGTCCACTGTTGGTCATAGCAGTGTCACTGTTTTACACTAAAATACTCAACCCTCATGCAACAGCACTGGGAGAAGTGGAATGTGGATCCTAGTAACAAACAAGAAAAAAAAACGATTTGACTAAATATTCTAATTGCCATCGTGATATCCAGGAGTAAATGGAGAGTGGGAAACAAAACATTTAACATAATGAATCCCACACATACCAGGAAAGTCAGGGATAAAATCAGGGCTAAGGCATAAAACAAGATCCCAATCTTAAATATTTCACAGAGAACAGATCAGTTAATTGGATCAATATAGAAAGAACTCATGTTGTAAACCTACCAAAGCCAGGGCATTTACCAAACCCATAAACCAAGGGAAACATATTATTATTAGTCAGACAAGAGCCACTGAACACATGGTAACTCTGGAGGAGCTGCCGAGATCCACAGTCCAGGTGAGAAAATCTGCTGATATGACAACTGTTAGTGGTGTAGTCTAAAAATCAGCATTGAAAGAAAAATAGTAAGATACCTCATTAGAAACAGAAAAGAAGAAGCTACAAAAGTCTTGGATAATTTTGATTCCACATGTTTACTTTTTAACTCGTTCAAGATAAAAAAAACAACAACTGTGAAGCTGGTGAAGCTATTGCTTCATGTTCTCTGTGTGCAAAGATGATAAATGGAAACAATACCAGTTTCCTCTCTATGAAGAATCATATCCAAGGATTAGAGCATCATCACCAAATGGTCATCAAAATAATTCATTTTCAGGTGGATGGTGGTTAGTGAGTGCTCTTGGCCAGTTAATGGGCACTATTTTGTGATGGTTACTTCTTTGTTTTTTCACCCTTTTCCCCTGGGTCAATTTGAGAGTATGTTTCAAAATGTAAAATGAAGAACATTTGCAGTTTCTATCACAAAAAGATGGAATCAAAAGTTTAGGATTGTGCACAATAACTGCATAAATTAAAACAGAATTTGCTGAGGTAAATATATCTTAATTATGAGCTTGAAGTCCTAAACATGTGTGATTTTGCTGCTCCCTGCTGCTTCTCACACTGTATAACAATGTGTTTTAGTTACTTTACCTACTTTATCCTGCAGGGTTGTTGTTGTTGTACCTATTTTGGTAAGACAAGTTGAGATCCAGCCAGAAATATAAAAACAACAAAAAAAGAGATGCAATAGATGACACAACAGTACCAAATTATCATTCAGCCCAAATGTGTTTGAAGGTGCTAAGGTCACAAACTTGCATCCATTTGCATTGATGTTATTAATAGAATATATGTATTCTAAAGTGACTAAATGGGCTGCTGATGTTAATTAGCGCCGTACAAACAAACAGAAAATTAACTGAATTAAGTTTTTTTTTAAAAAAGTATATATAGGCATTTATAGACGTTTTATAAAGTTTACTTAATGGTTAATAATAAAAAGTGTGAAGCTTGTTTTCTGCATGATAACTCTCAATATTCAAGCACCATAATAAGGCCTGACCTCATATGTGTGTTAATGTTGCAGAGTTATCTAACAGCATAAACTTACTCATGTTGTTTGTTAAAAAAATGCAATGAAATACTTCAGGATAGTTTTATTTCCTTCTGTTTAGCCTGAACTGACGGAGACAGTCAACAGGCAGACACAATGGACAGCTTCCTCGCTGTTTTATGGCAAACACGGAAAAGACGTTTTCCTTTAAATAATACCTCATTGCACAAATAAGCCTTGCAGCGTTTGCTCTATGCGGTCCTAAACCGACTTAATTTTCCATTGAAAACAATAGGCCTCGCTAATTGATTTTAATGGCTCTCTCCGCGACGATGCGCCCCTTATGAGTTGGAGAGAGGTCTTTAAGATTATTATTATTAGTATAATTGCCATTACCCCCACACTTTCCCCGTGCGAGTGGCAGACAGAAAACAGATATCTTTGCCCTTAAGCTGAGCAAATAATTATTAGAGGCTGGAAACAAACAGACGACCGCCGCTCACGCGCGGCCCCGTTTGCAAGCGCGCGCGCACACACACATACACACGCACGCGCGCACACACACACTCTCCACCTTTGGAAAGGACCCCCCGCCTGACGACCCACCTTCCCCCAGTCGCCCTCATCGTGCGGGGTGCCGCTTGTAATTTATGCAAAATTAATTGATACATCTTTTATAATTGATGTGCTGTAAACTTAATGAGTAATTTATGTAATTAGTCAATTAAGGATAATTCCAACATATGTTCCATATGCCCAGAAGGTGCGCTTTACACAACTAGTTATTTGTCCAGGAGTTTGGTGCGGCGCCGAAGAATGCGACGGACTGCCTAATTAATTTTGTTATGCAGATCAACCACGGTGTCTATTTAACGGCCCCCTTTGCGAAAACAGATTTAATATTGATCTTTCCCGGGTGTTTTAAGGGAGATGCTTTTACACACGTTGGCCTCTGAGGGCCTTTGGAGTTGTGCGTCTCATTTTTTTTCCCAGGCGCCTGGAATAAACAACCCTTCTCTTTATTTATCAGTTCATTTAAAAATATTCTCTAGCTGCTGGTGATGTGGCGCGTAAAAGGTAATTTTCCTTGCAATTATCTGATGCCTTTAAAATATGCTCTCAGTTGACACAGCTGACCTTTTGAGTGGGCTTTAAGGACCCAGACATTACAGGAGAGATGCACCGGCTAATTAATTGACACAGTTTTGAATATTCATACCTAATACAGCGAGCTTGCCCTTAATTACATTGTTGGACTTTTCTCCAAGGAGGCTAAATCACGGAAGGCTTAATTATTGTAATGTATTCGAAGACCCGCAGGGGCAGCGGGGAAGACAGGAGCCGTCAAGGACCCAGCCATGACACCTGGCCAGAGAGGAAAAAATAAAACCACACACACACACACACACACACACACACACACACACACACACACACACACACACACACACACACACACACACA
>CAEGAF010058984.1:0-42937 GCA_903067075.1 Micropoecilia bifurca
CAAACTATTCAGAGCAGGAACTTGGTTCACTTTATTTACTTTACTAATGCATGAAGCTACAGTTTGGACTATTTCAATTAAAAGAAAAATGTTTTCACACCACTTCTTTGATTTATTTTGTCCAGCTGTCCACTTTAAGTCTGTGTCCAACCAGAGCAGGTATTGTGTAGTTGGTGCTTTTAATCAGTTTTCAGTTAAATTAATTCAGTCCAAATCTATAACAGTCACAAAATGTCACCAAAATCACTATGTCCCTCTAAAATCTTTCAGAAAATTGCAAAAGTGTATTGAATTGTATTATTTGTTGAACATCGCAATATATATATATATCGTATCGTGAGCAGAATATATATATTCTGCTCATGAGATTATTGTATCACTACAGCCCTAATTACCAGGTACAGATAAATAACCATTGTCACACAAATAACTTGAAATGTACATGGAAGGATTTGTTTTACATGGTCCTGGTGTTGGGTGTAACCTCTCAAGACGGCTTCCATCATATGTATGATGCATATGTTTGATGTTGGCACTATAAAATGAGCAGCTATAAGCTGGTTAGAAGGAGTCTGTTGCTGAACTAATACACCTTCAGTAGATGCATTTCTATTACAAATGTGTGCAAATTTTTCTTGATATTCTGCTAATGTAAAACAAAAAAACTTTTGTTTTTTAAAATTGGCATGTTTTCATTAAACAAATTACTGTAATTTCTATGCTTAACTGAAACATAGCTGGTGACAGAATGTGGCATCCTAAGTGCACAAAGTAACAGTACTATAGATCCTTCCCCCCAGAAGCTGCTTTGCTTTCAACAAGCTCAATAAGTGTTTACATCCACTTGTTTGTTTTATTTGCTTGTTCTTTCTTCTGTTTCTTGTAAGTACTGTTAACATCACGAGTGACTGATTAAAGCGAGCAACTTTTATCGTTTTTTGTTTGTCTTCATCTAGAGCTGTGAAAGTTCACACACATGAAGTGATTCTTGCACAGCAAATCATTCCAGTGAACAACTCTAGAAATTTGTGTACTTTTAGTGTGAAAATGTAAAGAAAGAAGAAAATATTGATCTCAGGAAATTTGCTTCCATTATAATGTGTTTCTGCAAAGTAACTTTATGTGTTCAAATAAATATTTGCAACTCAAACCACCTATTTTTTAAACACGTTAATCTCATAATGCATATTTGAGAGTGTTACTCTAATTTCTCATTCCAGGAAGAAGTCCTAGATGAGTTTCCCCCCTTAGGTTATGATGGACAAAAACTTCATAAAAGTTTCCTCACTTTCTTCCTAACTTTTGGTGAGATAATTTTGCTGCTGCTGAGAAGTTCTCCTCATTTCAGAAATTCATTCACATTTTCTCTCCTGTTTACATCTGCTGAGTGGACCAGAAATATTACCTGTCCACTGTGACGTCCTGCTCCCCACTCAAGGACACAGAACAATTCTGGACATCTGATGAGCTTTTCTTTAGGCAGATTACAGTGAAATTGCTAGAGCCCACTCATGCATTAAATAGGGTTAGTCTGTTTCATTTTAAGCGCTCTGTCGGCTTTCTTTTAGCAGAACCTTCATGGATTTTACTATTTTACTCAAACCCTCATTAAACGCAAGACTTTTGGACTTTTTATTTTTAAATCAGTGGATTAAATAATATGTCACCTCTAATTTGAACACCATTACGCAGAAACTGTGGCCTCCAAGTCTGGAACATGAACAGATTTGCTATTTTTATATTTCCAGGATTGAGACCTAACTTCCATAATTAGACTGAAATTTCTCCACTTCAGACTTCAATCAGCAGCTGAAGTCTTGCAGCCGTTCTCCCTCAGCCAGGCAGATTCTGCAGCTACCAACATTCACTGCATGTTTGCTGGCCTCTCAGCCTCCACTTTGATCCCCGGTAAGTGAACAGCTCACTCAGACGAGTTGAGATGAGGTGACAGTCTCGGCCTTTTAAGAAGACTCCATTTCTTCGCCTTAAGAAGCTCTTTCATGGCGGGTCACTTTCCATATGTTCAGTGAAATGCTGTCTTCTCCTTTCTGCAGACTCTAACTGGATCAAAGCTGTGTGTTCAGCATGTTACAGAGGGCTTCCTGCTATTTCCACACAACAGTTCAGTTTAAACCTAGATGGATCCTAATACAGGCGCTGTGATTTTTGACAGATGATCAACAGATCTTTACATTTTAGGCCTGTAATTTGTATCTGATCCAAGGCAACATGGCCAGGACAAAAGCCAGGGCCTATCAATAACTGTGTTTTCATTAGCCATAAAAATTAGCAAATTGAAAATCCGAAAATAAATTTCCCTAATGGAAAAATCAATTTAAAAAAATCTCACTTTTTTTGTTTAAAGATTTTTCCATTCGGGGGCAGCGCAGTGGCACAGTTGGTAGAGCTGTTGCCTTGAAGCAAGAAGGTTCTGGGTTCGATTCCCAGCCCCAGTCTTTCTGCATGGAGTCTCCATGTTCTCCCTGTGTATGGTGGGTTCTCTCTCTGGGTTCTCCGGTTTCCTCCCACAGTCCAAAAACGTGACTGTCAGGTTAGTTTGTCTGTCCAAATTGTCCCTAGGTGTGTGTGTGTGTGTGTGTGCCTGGTTATTTGTCCTGTGTGTCTCTGTGTTGCCCTGTGACAGACTGGTGACCCGTCCAGGGTGACCAAGCCTCTCGCCCGGAACGTTAGCTGGAGAAATGGGCACCAGCAACCCTCCTGACCCCACCAAGGGACAAGGGTGTAAAGAAAATGGATGGGTGGAAATGAATGGATTTTTCCATTCGGATGAGTTGGGCTTTTTTGCTGGATCAAAATATATGTATTTTGCAAAAAAAATGCAACAGAAACACGTTGCATCACAAGAGTCACATGATCAACAACCGGATGTTACTACCGGTGTAAACGACAAAGAAGACAAAAGGAAGTAGTATGAAGATGATGAGTGGTTTTTATTTTTTTCCGGAGAATGTGCAGCTAGGTTCACCAGAGTTTTCTCAGCATCGCACAACTCATAAATAAGTTGTGTGTCATTCAAACGTTTTGAATCCACAGCTCTTCTGTACAGTTTCCCCAAAACGCTGCATCCTCTGATAGCTGATAGATGACGAGCGCCAGCGTCTGAAGTATGAACATATTTTATGAAACTGTTTACATCCATTGCTGCCTTGATTTTTTTAATGACTTATGTCAACAGCTTGTTCATGTGTGATCTTCATTTCATTTCTTATTTAATGAAAACACTACAATTGCAAAATTAAATTGTTCTGACATTAGTAGAAAATGGACAAAGGTTTTCCGCACATTTGTAATGTAATATTGGTTGTTGGGAAAATGACAATGAGGCAAACAATTTGAAAAAGAGACACAATATTTTACTATTAAATGTCAAGGCTAAAACAACTGGGAAACAAGGTTCAGGGCTATCAAATTTCACAAGTCAAATTTTTGAAAAATAGCATGAGGAGGGAAGCAAGTTAGTGTTGCTAGCTTGACTATGACAATCAACATGTACTTGTGCTGTAGGATTCAGTGTGTTCCAGTCCATCCATCCATCCATCCATCCATCCATCCATCCATCCATTTTCTTCCGCTTATCTGGGTTCGGGTCGCAGGGCAGCAGCTTCAGAATGGAGGCCCAGACTTCCCTCCCCAGCCACTTCTTCAGTTAACACTAAAATAAAACGACCACCACAGCCACTTTGACAGGCCATCAGTAGAGCAGGTGTTTTGATTAGCCAATCAACTAATGGAGTGTTAAGAAGATCATTCATTAAAATGTTAGGCCCCAAAATCCGAGTGATTTTTTTTTACAATATTCAGTATTAAAAAAATAAAAAATGTATTGATAATTATATTATATTATATTATTGATAAGTTGAAAAGCTTGTTTCAGCTTTTGAAGTGTAGTTTGGCATTTACATTGTGCATCAAATTTCACTTTTAGTTAAGTTTGTAACTAAGGTTTGAGTCTAAAAAGAACCAACTTGAGGTTTGTTAACCAGGAAAATATTCCATATACAGTAAATAGGTAAAAAAAAAAATCACTTAATTCTTCTTACAGTAAAAGTGTTTTTGTTTATATATAATTAAATAAAGCTCTATTTCTATTATGTATCAAGATATGAGTTATGCCTTTACTCAGTAATACAACAGTATATACTGATATATATAGGCCAATATATAACCTACATACATAATTTAAGCAATCTATAGATAAGACCTTTTCTCTGAAATTACACATGAAGATATGATTTTTGTATTTTTTCCCCAAGGACACGCTGACTTGTGGGACATGCTGGGTGTTATTGGATGAAGTTAACCACTCCATCTCTGCCTCTGCTGCTTTGGTATTTCTCCCTTTTCACATTGTGAGTGTCTTATTAATGTTGAAGAAAAGGCTCCTCTAAATACTGATAGTACCTGGATCTGAGAGCTGTTTCATCAGGTTCTAAAGAAGCCTGTTGGCAGAGCTGCAAGATAAGAAACTGTGATAGATGATGGTTGTCAGGTTGTGCAAATCCAACCTCGAAGAAGAGCGTGAGCTTGTACTCTAACCGGTTTAGTCTCTGTTATTGTTAGCCGAATGTTTTTTCTCTGATTTTCATGGATTCAAATATTAGAATTTAAATAAAAAAGAAGAAACAGCTCCAGATGAAGACCAAATACGTGAAATATGTTCAAACCATTTATCTGGTAATTTCCCTCATTTAAAGCAATAAAACTCTTTAAAACTTCACCGACATTATCTAGACTCAACTCTCTGCAGGTGAGTCCAGGTGAAACCAGTCCAGGCTGCTGACAGACATGTTACTTTTTGACAACTTAAGACTTCAACACCATGTGAATATTTCCTCTCAGGGGCTAAGACAGAGGTGTACAAACTTTTTGCAAACTGGTCAAAATCATCTCACTTCCTCTCAGACGTTTGCTAAGACAGAAGAGAGAAGTTCAGTTGAGTTTTCTAAATTACTGGTAACACCAAGACAAGACAGACTCCATTTAAGAACATCAAAGTTTATCTTGCATTTACAACGAAGACAGAAACATGGACCAAATCAAAGCTTTATGTCAACGAATGCATTTCACAACAGCAATGAGGTAGACATGCTGCTCTGCACATAACTGAATTATTGTTGTTAACAGTACAGTATGCTCATTTAATTCAGTTTAAAATGTTTCTAAGGAACTTCAGTAGATTGCATATATATATTACCTACTGAAGGTATTATTTCCATATGTTTTTTATTGAAAAATTGTTTTGAATTTTCCTACTTAAATTTGTCATTTTGTATTCATGTAATTTACTGGTACTAATTTAGTCCTTAAAACACCAGAATTTTCAGGTATTTATTAGTCTGATTACATAATTTTTTAAATATTATCAGGTGTTGTGATTAAACAGTCTCTAAGTAGTTAAATAGATTTTAAATCAAATTACTTTTTTCTTGAAAAATTTCCTGGGTTAACTACTTTTTTTCTCTTACTTCAGTAAAAATATGTCAAAGTAGCTTTAGCTGAGTTTAGTTTTGTGTTCCTCAGGTAATCTAGGCCTGTCATGATTACAAATTTTACTGGACAATAAATTAACCAAGAAATCGTTGTTGTTTTGAGCCCATTTTCAAGTAATATACAAATATTTAAAAAAATGCTAATTCTCCCTCTAAAACAGAAGCTGCGATGCCAAACATATTCCTTTTGAAAATACTTAACATTGCAACTGGAATACATTTTTGTCCAAAACAATAAATAAAAAGGCAATAAAACCTGCACACAACCAAAACCATAAATAAAAAGGATTGTGACGTCTGTATAAGCAAATTTTCCCTTCAAAAACTAGTAATTAAGGAAATTATCAAGCTCATTTTAACTTAATTGCTTATGGCTAACGGTTGACAGCATTTCTGTTCATGACCTGCGTGTTGTAAATAGAGCTGATTATTAAATGTTAACATTTTAATAAGTTTTTGCAGACTTTTTTTAATGATGACACCAGCGGTTGATGAAACCCTGAACCATTTGTGAGTCAGGGCCTTCAAAGGTACCCTTGATGTAGATCGGGACAGAAAGACGTGTCCTCTGATGGTTTTCCGTGTGGATCTCACTACGGCGAACACCAAAGAAACACAACTCAGCGTGTGTCTTTTGATTCTTCAACATGTTGTTAAGTGCAAAGCATGGCAGCTTCTTTTTTTCCCCAGCTACTTCTTCTGAAGTTCTCTACAGGACATGTACAACAAACTCTTTCGACTGCAGATGTAGGTGGGAGATGGAATATATACATCTATATAGCGAGAGAGAGAGAGAAAAAGGAAAAACTACAGAGGAATCTAAGGCCAAAAACACACGTAGAGATCCAGGATCTGCACTGCCACAAGAGATTCATGTGAAGTCTTGCAGGAGATGTCTGCTTTCTTTGCACAAATACAAATTATTTCTAGAAAAGCAGCTCGTAGTTTGGTGTTCTTCGCTGCCGTTTCTAAAGGTCATAAATGAATGTTTAACTGAGTGTTTAAAAAGAGAGCTGACATTTTGGGAAGTGTCCTTATTCTCTCAGCCGTACGAAGATGCTGAGGTTAGCTGATGTATCTGCTTATTTTATCATTCATGGGTTTGAAAATCACAGAGCTGCCAAGCCTGAGGCTTTGGAGGACAGGAGGTGAGATGCTAGTTGAGGGTCAGACAGTTACAAAAACCAGGCATGAAGAATTCACACAAGAGAAGAAAAATGTGACATATTAATTTGCACTCAAATTTCTGTTGAATATTTTAGTTTTAAATTCAAAGCTATTTTTCAAAGAAGTGAAACTGGTCTCTAATGGTCAGCAGGTGCAGCAGCAGCAGCTCAGGCCTCTGGCTGCAGAACCAACAGGGATGCTGAAGGTTTGACTGACGTTTAGAAAACTTAATGCTTTAAGATTAAGGCTAATTAATTAGTTCACTTTTAATAAAAGTTTCGATATGTTTCATCAATTTTAGAAAGGTTTATTTATTAAAAAGAAAAACCGTCAGTATAGCATGATGCATATTGAAACAGCAATAGATCTCCATAGTAACAGGTCAAGGTATTTGTTTTTACAATTTCTTTTAAAGGGCACTGGAGAAGCAACAGAAAACTTTCATTAACCGTTTAACAATAACCGTTTCAACTTTGCTGACATGTTCACATGTTGCTGCCATGCAAATGAGTTGATGACGGGCTACATTCAGGAACAAAAAGGTTTGTAACATCGAGTCATTTTAAAAAACATGAGAAATAATCATGACATTTCCATTAGTCTGCATTTCATTAGTCTGGTCCATGTGTTTGCTTCCAGCATAAATCACTTAAAACAGGTAAATAGATAACTGTGCAATGTGTTGACAGGGATTTCATTGATTTAGGAGGCATAAATGAGATTATCCCCCAGGATTTTATTGTATTTAATTCAACCAAAATGTATCCATCCATCTGCGAAAGGGACAGTTTAAGCAGAGGACCAGCCTGAGTCTAAGGGAGACGCTGCTTTGTTAGTCTATAACAGATACTGCTCCTGGGTTACACATTAAACAAGTTTATTCTAACAATCAGCTGCAAAATGTTGCTAATTCAGTCAAGTTATGATGTATTTGTACAATAAGCTCCATAAAGGAGCCTCTAGAGGCCTCTAGGTGCTCCTCAGCTTACTTCACTTAATAAACTCTCGTATTAATCAATCAGAAGTTAAACCAGCAGTGGGAAATACTGATTAGCAGCTGAAAGGTTCCACCATTTCACAGGCACAGAGGCTTATTTTTAATAAAACGACAGCTAGAGCTGTTGAAACACACAGATGTCACCAACACTAAAATCTAAAATGAAAGCTCTTTGTTTCCTCTCATCTTTTACATGCAGATTAACACTGAAGAAAGTGCTGCAGTTCTCCAACAGTTCAGTTTCAGTTATAACATCTAATTGTTGCTCTATAAATTTGGGTAACTTTGGGAAAGCAAGATATTTTCATGCAGCTTTTTGATAATCAAAACCATCTGCATGTTCTCCAGTTTTGCCAGTTTTAAAGAAAAACCAAGAGCACTTGTCTGCAGCAGAAACTCTTCTCCTGTAAATCTCTGTATGTACTTGCATCATATAAAACTGGAGAAATAGTTTTCAAACTATACACAAAGGCAGACACAAAGGGAAAAAAATTATGACTAAATGAGAAAGAATAAAAATAAAATTCACTTTGCACTTTCTTAGAAACATTGAGGCGTTCGAAGCAGAAAAACTAATAAGATCATTATGTGAGAAAAATAAACAGTTTCATTAAGATTCATCTAGAAATCACTACAACCATGATTTTCATGTTTAATAAAACAGTTTCTTTAGTAAAGTCAAGGCAACATTTTAACAAGTTGATGTTTCAACATAATTATCATCCAGTTACATTATGTGAATAATTATCTCAAAGGTTTCCACATTTAAGCATCTGTCTGAAACATTTTGTAATTTTTTTTCCTCAGTAAGATCCCACTGGGATTAAAAACCTCTTCAGGATGTGTTTTATCTTTTCACGTGAATAAAATAAGTCAACACAGCCGATGATGTTTAAGCCACTATCAACAAAAGTGAGTAAACCCATAATTTAGAAATGTATTCTCAGAAATTGGTGAATTGGGTGTTTTTAATTTTTCCTCAAATAAAAAAAATTCTCAATTTAAAATTTGATTTTTTTTCACGTCAGACAATGCGACTGCAATAAGAAATCTATTAATTCTAAGCCTGTTTACACGTCTCTTTCACTGTGGACGGCCCTCTACTCTATTCATATTGTGTACCAGTGGCTGATAGAAGCTGACAAAGCTCATGAGCTGCTTAATGCACCTTTAAGAAATATACTTTCATCCTAAACGTGGTACTTTAAGACATTACAACGACAGAAATGTCCTCTTCAGCAGTTTAAGACAGCAGCCGAGCAACGGCGCAGGCGTTTTTACATGGGTCAAATATTTTGCTGATACGTCTCCAGGTGATATTCCTCCCCCAACTTTCATAAAAAACACATCTGACTGAATCACTTCATTTAAACCCAAATGTGGCCGTCCTTGAACAGACTTTCAGATTCCTGTGCCTCAGCTGACTGAGCTAATGGATGTTACGGAGTGAAAAGATGCAGCGGAGAAATCATTTTTCTGTGCAGGCAAGGAAGAGAAAAAAAAGGACAGCTCTCACTGATGGATTACGGCTTTAGATTGACACGGATTACAGTCAGCAGAATATTTGATGGAAGTTTCAGACGGTTTTCATGAGGTCGCTACATTCATTTCATGACAAAGTAAAAAGTGCAGCCAGAAAAACAATCCAAGGGCTTAACATGAAGTGAACATGAGCAAAGTTCGACTTTATCCACTAAATATTCATGATGGAACAAAAATTGGCAAGAAATCTTTAGAAATAAGGCAATAAATAATGTCACTTTTAAACTTTACTAAAAGGTTTGCTGCTTGGGAACAATTAAACTAAGAACATTGCAGGAATAAACTCACTTAAGTCTATTCATATGACAGAAAATTTCATTTCCATAATAAGTAGAAAAATTACCATCATATTTGGTGTGCATTGACGATTCTAATGATGAAACTTGCATTTGTAAGTATATTTCATCCATTTACCAAAGTGCTAATCAGCTGAAATGCCGAGTTCCTTTAAGTCAAGACTAAAAACCACCTTACCAGAGTTGCTTGTGAACCATAATAAGTAGAAAAATGACCATCATATTTGGTGTGCATTGACGATTCTAATGATGAAACTTGACAAAATGTAATGTTTGTTATTGGTTTTCACAACTGTTGCCTATATGATGTCTCTGTTTATGATGTGTTTTTTTGGCAATGTAAAGCGCATTGCTTGTTGCAGAAATTTGTTACACATAAACTTTATTCATTGCTTGATTCATAGAGGTTCTTATGAAATGAGTGACAAATATAAAAAGCCAAATTCTCAACTGTACTGGAGGTTTTAGAGTTTGTTATATTGATAAAGTTCAATTCTCATAAATAATTCTTTTACCCAAATAATTAAGCCATAATCATCATCGATGTCATGTTTTGTTCATCATTTTGTCAGTTGAGGCGTTGGATATTTCAACAAGTATCCATTTTGGTTTTGTGCCCTCACTTTTTTACTTTTATGAAGTTGCTTCGATGTGTTATCATGGCAACAAGGTACTCTTTTTACAACTGGGAGCAGCTGATTAGCAACTCAAACAAGACCTGAACTACGATCCCCGAGACAGAAGGAGGAAGTTCAAACCATCTCTTCCATGGAGGGGCAAGGACAGTATCCGCTACTCCAACGACTTTCTGCTGACGATATGGCCATGCAGGGATTTAAAGAGCAGCGCCAAAAGCTAATGAGGTGGATTAGCAGTACAACTTGGTGTCATCCAGGACATGTTACTGTGAAACAACTGGCAGCTTTGTCTGTTCTACTTGTCTGAGCTTAATGATTAATATTTTTTGAAGGGCATTGTTGTTTTCAGAGACTTATTTATAGTTTTGGTTGTGTTTGTTTTTTATTCCCATTTTATTTGTTGTTTTATTTATCTTAGATATGCAAAATTTTGTCCAGTTCCTGTGTTAAGTGATCTTTAGAAATTAAAGTTTATTGGTCTTTGAAAAGGGTAAACCTGTATTATTATGCCAATTGTCATTATATTACTTGAAAATTCTTTCAAAACCAAAATATTATTGTTTATCACAATAATTTATGGGAAATGTATTGTCCAGAAAAGTTTGTAATCATCATAGGCCTAGTTAGTAACAGTTTTCAGTCAGAGGCCGATTTAGATATGTTGAAAGACTGACTGCTACTGGAGATCCTTCCAACCCAGAGCATCACTATCCAGAACAACACTTTGAAGATTCTGGGATGAGTTGAGTTACAACAGCATTTATTTTCTCTTTGTGATTAATATTTTTCATTTAAATAAACTGAACTGCCCACACATCCATCCGTCAGCGCAAGAGCTGGTAACCATGGAGACTGCTGGACAAGTCACTCGACTCCTGGGAAGTCAAAAGATGTGAAAGGTGCTGACAGATGGTTCACACTAGAAAAGGAGATTGGTCATAAAGATGGAAGGCATCGTTGTGAGCTCTCTGTTGAGGCAGCTGACTAGGAAACCTGTTTGTTCTGCTGAGTGAAAAAGGTTTTTACAAAACAATTCGATTTTCTTTTGAATCAGCATCAAAATACGTAACTTCCTTTGCGGCACAGTGTATGTCCTCGTCTTTTCCTCATCCCTAAGGAAGTCGATATGTAACCTGCCGACTGCACTTCTGCACATGGTTACAGTGAAAGGATTTGCTTTAGCGTCAACTTTGGTGCATTATTATGGGATGCTAATGGCTCATAATCTATGGGTGTTAGCTGTAGCTTCATAATGACCACATGAATGTCTCTCCGACTCTGCGCTGTGTTAAATAATTCAGAAACAAAACAAAAGTAACTTATACCTGATATTCTCTCACTGCTAATTTAGCTACAACATAACTAGGACCTTAGGCTAAAAATACCAAAACAGAAGCACTTACTGTTCTGTGTATTCAGAAATTTAACCATAACTCACCGCACTTTGCCTTGTTAATTGTGCTGTAATGTATACACTTTAGTGTCCTTACCAGTTAGATTAAAAACAAAGGTTTTAAATGGAAAATGGTTCAGCTGAGAGTGGAATAGTGGAAAGGCCAAATTCTCAAATTAATAAATCCATTTTTAGCATGATTTTTGTCATGTAAATTCTTAAAATGCTTAAAGATAATGAGAAAATATTTATTGCAGTAGTTATAGACTTCATGCTTGACTTGGACTTGCCCCTCAAAGACTTGAGATCAACACGTGAAAGCCATGGCAAAATTCTAAGTCTTCCTTCTACATTTCGTCCCACTGGACCTTGTTTAGCAATAGTTTTTTTTTTTCATTAAAAATGAAAACATTCAACTTGTTCATAATTTGTGAGGTTGCTGTCTCAGGATGCAGCATTTTCTCTGTGGAAATGTTGAAAACTATCCTCAGATGTTTGGTTTTTTTCCAGCTTCAGAGGAAGCTGTATCCTCTGAATTTGATAAGTGCACTTCAAGTTTCTATCAGTCTGTCTGTCTCTCTGTGTGTGAATGTTGACACCTCCAGGATATGATCCTTCATTTTAAGCTACTTAGGCATTCTCACTCTCCCACGGAGCTTCCTGCGGGGAGCAAGCTGAAGATTCAAAGGCCACACGCTACTTTTCCAGCATGTTTGCTGCACAGACCGGATTTGGAGCTGGCTTCACACACCACTCCGGAAAAAAAAGTGACTCAGGTTTATTTGCCGAAGGCTCAAATTACAGCGTATGAGTCACTGTGCTGTAGCCTCACTTCTGCAGTTTGAGTAATAAAGAGAAAATAAACATTTTTTTCCTCAAAAAAAAGCTTCTATGATCTGAACAAAGCATGAAATGGCGAAGGTAGACGGGTCAAAGGGTTAAGTGTGTGAGATCTAAATACTAAACTAAATATATGGTCCTGAAAGGAGGAATTAACCCAGCTATTCTGATGCAAAACAAAAACTGGCAGAGGTTAAAACCTTCATTATGTTGAGTTTCCATCATCAGGTGGCCTGTGAGTACTGAGGATATTTCATGGCAGAAGTCCTCTTCGGTTGTCCTTGAAGGATTTTCTTCCTCAGGCTGGCATTCGACAACAGATTAAAAGTCAACAAGGTCAGAGTCAATGCAACTGTTCATGTTTCTGCATAAACAAGCATAGATATTACAGAGTCTGTGTTCAGAAACCGGGGAAAATCGGATTCCTTTTCAGAGGTTATCGCTTTTTAGATTGACTTTTGATCCTTCTTTACGATTCTGCTTCATCAGAGATAAAAGAGTCTTACATATCTGACCAGCTGCGTGATAATCGGCGCTTTATTTAGATCGACGGAGAGTGGCGACTAAATCTTTACGGCAAAGCCTGTGAAAATCCTCGGTGTGTTCAGTTTTGTACGACACAAGGAAAGCCGCCAAATTTCGCCGACGATCGAGTCGAACACCGTCAGCCTGTGTATCCGCCGCACAGCCAGCTGCATCCCTCAGACTCTCAGCGGTGGGTCTTGTTACCGTGTATAATTCATCCTGCACCTCATTTTGTTGCCAAAACGCAGAAGTAATCCCCTACGATTCTCACTTTCATTTTCTCGAAAACGGGCGACCGATCGGAAGAGCTTCGCTGGTCAAAAGCGTCGGAGTCGCGGAGCCAATTTTACCCCTCTGGAGAAAAATGAGCCCTGGAAACACACTGAAGGTCAACGTAATATCAGCAAAAGAAAGACTAAAATAACGATTGCATTAACATGCAGCTGGGGAGCCGTGTGCTCTTTGCAGAGATCCAGAGACGCGGGGGCACAATGGCCGCTCACTGCATGCTGCCAACAGGCTGGAGGGGGAGCAGCGCACACAAAACAAATATGAAAGCAAGTTTTGGCTCTCAGAGGCTGCATGCTTGCAGCTTTGCACACTAATATTCACAGTAACATGGGGGAGAAACGTGCCTGGGACTTTGTGCTGACTTTATGTTTGATTTATTATTTATTTTCACAATGTAACGCTTTATTTCTGCACGAGTGCACTTCTATTTTTCGAGCTTTGTCCTTTTTTATTTCACTTCCACCATGACATTTTCATCTCAACGCCAATTTTTTCACGTGCTTGCGATTCATCTTCATCCCAAAAGTAAACATGAAGAAGTGAACTTGAAAAGGCTTTTTTTTCCTTCCCTCCTCCTCTCCCCCCCCAGGCATCGAGCTTATTTATTGGTCCCAGCAGTAACAACAGACACCTAAACCTCCCTTATTCCATTTACTTCCTGTGTTTCCTCCTGGGGAATCTCCACCTCCACCCAGGCCAGCTGGGAAATTCAATCCCTCCAGCAAGCTTGCAGGTCAGCAGCTAGGCCTCTGTCCAGCTGGCTGTCTCTGATAAGTGCCTAAAAGGAAACAAAAACCCCATGTAGGCTCTTCGAAATCACTGAATCCCTGCCCTGAATAAACAAACTTCTCATCTAAACTTAAAAAAAAAAAAAAAAAACCCGCAGTGATTGGTTTCCTTGATCTTGGTCCTTCTGGTCGTCAACGTTCAGCTCTGCAGGTGAGTGAAGAGACGTGGTCTGACTAGTAAGAGCCCGGATCTGGATGTTCAGGGGCATTGGCTTCATAGCTGCGTTACAGTGGCTGCACTCCAGCACAGGGAGCACCAAACATACGGACAATGTCACGGTCCATTTCCTGTCAGATCCCAAGACATTTAGGCTCTTCCGCCTGAAACAGTCTCCACCGTCATGTGGAGCGTACATGATATTCTGCTGCAGCAGACCATCAGAACCATCTTCAAACTATTTAAAATGCATGTTGACATAAAAGGTAAAAAACCATCTACATCAAGTCTTCTTATAACTCCCCCATGACCCTTTAAGGTCCTTTGACCTTTGACCACTGAGACTCACAGTGGTTTGCTTGATGTTTATTTGTGGTCAGAATAAACATACTTTCTGTGAAACTTAAACATATTTATTTATGCGTTTATTTTTTTCTTTTGGCATTGTTTAGACTAATTCCAGACCAACTGCAAAGACAACTAATTTACCAACATACTGATAAATGAATGGGAAATAACAGAAGATATTTAAAGAAGGGAAGCTGCACAAACCAATGGAGAACTTGACAATGTACATCTCAGATGGATCCGTTTGTTTTGCCATCAAACTAATTAGGCCATTCAATGTCTTATTTTTGTTTACATGTCTTGGTTTAGGAATATAGTAAAACGTTGGTATTTTTGCCATATTTTACTGCTGCTCACAACTTGATCAGTTTGGAGTGAATTAATTATGGGCAAGTTCAGAACAGGGACAGGAGGCGGAATTTTTGACATTAAAAACGGCTTGCATATCAAAAACAGATGTTATGTGGTGGATTTTGTTGCGTCACATTTTGTGTCTCAGTGATTTACTTCCTCTCTACAATTCCTGGTGGCTTTGACATGCATCCTGCAGCTGATCAGCAGATCAGCTGTGGGTTGTGTCACATAGGCGTTTTTCATTGCTCTCCTGATGGGCATCACATTAAAGATTTGAGATATGGTGCTTTTAAAGGCTATTAAAAAAAGCTTAGCCCTGATGACCTGGTCAAACAGATTTCACCATCATCTACTCATGCAGATCCAAAAGTTGTGCCACTTTTTCCTCATTTCTGCCCCGGGACAAGCCTGGATTTGAAGAGATCTTTTTCAAATGAGCATTATGTGAAATAAAACCTTCTTCCTGCTTCTACTCACTAAAAGCATGATGTATAAACACTTAGACACATGACCTCACTTAAAAAAACCCCACTGAGATTCTTGCAAGTGACCACAGGAGGTGCTTTTCTGATCCAAAGTCAAAGCTGTGATGATTGTTAATGCAGCCGGTCAAACTGACCAAACAGCTCGACTTTAATTGGAAACAAACGTGGCTGATGAATGCTTAGCGGCAAATTAAAAACCCAACTATCAATTGGTGGGTATACTGATGCTTAAAAATAAAAATAAATCCACAAAACAAATGTGTTAAACTTTAAAATGGTTGGTTAACAAGAATAAATACACTGTTTCGAGAGCTCAGTAGGCATATTTCATCCAAATAAGGCGGGCCAACCTGTTGTGATTCAGGAAATGTGTGCCGCTGTTCACAATAGCGGTTTTCACAAGCATGAATCATTATTCTGAATTTACAGAGCAGCTCCAGCAGACAAATAAAAAGTGACAAAGTCAAAGTTCCTCTGTGATACAAATTGCAAATCTCTTTTCAGACACAATAAATATAAAAAAATATGGGGAAAAAATACAAAGTATAAAAAAATAAAATAAAATAAAATAAAATAAACATTCTGAATTTAGCCAGGAAAATAAAAAAAAGCTGTTGGATCAATCTAGGCAATAATCAACATGAAATAATCTTAGCCAAAGTAACAAAAACAGCTAAAACCTGCAGGACTGTGGCGTACGAAACTCACATCAAGCATCATTATAGGTTAAACATCTACAGCTTTAGCTCACACTTCAGTCAGTTTGAACTCCTGTTTATTTTCTTAAGTAAAATATTAATAAAAATGGAATTCATTCAAACTCATGGTAAATATTGCTTTAGCAAACTAAAGAAGCACAGATTTAGCATCAGTATTCACTTCAAATCGTGTGCATGAGCTGAGTTCTAAATCCAGGAGTCAGGCTCTTTTCATTCTGGTTTTGCTTGTTCAACCTCTTGATGAAATAGCTGCAGTTCACACTCCTACTCTCAGTTAGTATCCACTTTGAAAAAATCTAAACAAAAAAAAAACAACCACACCTCCAATTATGGTCGGCTTGGCAGCACTTTCATCGCTTCTGTAGACAATCATTAAAACTCTGCTGACTCAAATATGTGAGCTGGTCTCCATGTTTGCCTCGGCATCCATATTAAGGTGACATCATATCTGTCTTAATATGAACTACAACCCCACGCTTATTACATTTCATGTCACACATGTCCAGCAACCTAAAAATACATATTTTGTATACTTTAAATATTGATTTGGGAAAAATACAACAAAAAAAAGGCATCAAATAGGCTAACTATAATAGGAAATGAACTCCCATTGTGGATTTCTGAAAGTAGGTGGCTCCAGGTAAACAGTAATGGTGACAGTGTGAGATTTGATGGAAATATCCCTTCTGTCTTCCAGACCCTAATTACATAAATTATCCACAATGGACGAAGCTCCATGTTAGAACATTTATAGTGAAAAAGTACACAAGCATTACTTCATTATAATAGCAAGAGCTAATGGCTTCATGTTAGCCAAATAATGAAATGTTTCAGTCTGGCTGAGGTGTTCTCGACAGCTGCAGCAGAAAACAAGATCTAGTTTCCTTTTGTATTTTTGAAAGTTTGAGGTGAGAAAAAAAATAAATCTGTGTTAGAATTATTCAGATTAACTGGATTAGACCTGGATTTGTGAGATGCCTGAGTTAATCTCCAGAGGAGGTGAAGCAAAGCAAATGTCACTTCAAATCACACATCAGAAAAAGTAAGAGTTTTGAATTTTATAGATCAAGATAGAGTCTAAGAGTGGATTTTATTCTTTAAAACAAACGGCTTTACTTTCTGTGGATGGCTAGATTAGCGACAACATCTATCAAGGTTATAGAATATTCAGTTTCAACAATGCAAACATTTTCAGTCATACTTTAAGGTTTTTTTTTTTAATTGTATGATGGAGAAATTGCCAGAAGAATTGGATTTTTCTCAGACTGTATTCAGGATGAGTATTTAATTGCTTCCCCTCCCCAATTTGTTGCTACACACTGCTGATTCTTCTGGTTGAAAGAAATCTTCAACTGTCCTAGAATTCACTGGAACTATCTCCAGAAAAATAAAACATTGATGGACATGATGTGGGAGCTATAATCCCACCATATTTCACTCTTACTAAGGGACGGTCAAAACTAGATGTTTTCATACACAGAAAAAAGAGACACACCTTTTTTCTAACTGTCTGAAATTAAAATTAGAGGGAAAAATGGCTTGTGTTTTTTGTTTGCTTTTTTTTACCAAAGACAAGAGAAATTGTACAATTAATAAAATTTGATACCACTCTATTTTGGTTTACATTTTGTGAAGAAAGAAGTATTTCCTTCAGAGGTTCTTGGTGCAAGGAGGCAAGGAGGGTAAACAGGTTTTTTAAGGGGTTTGGATCATTTGACACGCTGCAGTGTGAAAGTGAACCGCAGCAGCTGAGAATGTAACAAATGTTGCAATTTTGGTTTCCAATCAAACTGAGTCTATCACACTATTAGGTGTGAGAGCAGAATTTATAATGTGTACCACCGAGAAGGCCAACAAATCGGTCAAAACTCCAGCAAATATTGTTGATGCTTGAAGGAAACGCAAAATGTTTGACCCAAGTCATTCAATTTGAAGGTAAAATAGTAAGGACACGTATGTAACCTTCTGATTTTAAAGACATTAACAAATCAATCATCTTCTTCCTTCACTATTATGGGGCTTAGCAAAGGCGAAATAATTTTGGTGATTGGTGAGCTGAGCTAAAACAAGAGAGCTTTGGTCTGACTTAACTGTAGAAGGTGAGAAAAAAATGTCTTTTCATTTTGTTGTATGTAAACTACCTCTGAGTTAAAACTACAGTTGAAAGCTCAGGGTCTGGTGTAGGCTCTACCAGAACAGATAGTCTGACTAATTAACCAACTGATATCAGCTTCTTTAACTCAATGTTAGCAGAAAATAGTGTCATGTTTTGTGAACTAAGCATGTTTACATTCATATTTTAACTCTAGTCTGTTAAAACCAAAATGACAAATATGTCATAAGACGTTTAAAAATAGAAGTGTTTAAATCGTGCTGTAAATTTAGTTTTCAGTTTTTGTGTGTGATTAAGTTCATCTTATTGAATGAATGTATTACAATGCCTAAAATGGGAATCCTGTAATGGACCGATTCCCTGTGAAAAGGCACCTGCCCTGCAGCAAAGCTGCAAGGATTATCCAACTACAGGAAATGGATGGACAGGTAACTGAAATGGGTTTCAACAAACTCTTTGCAGCCTAAATACATGAATATTTTATTATTCACTCTTTCCCCATTATCGTAAAGCAGTTTCATTCTGGCAGAAACTCTCCATCTCCACGGATGGAAATGCGACGATGAGTTGGCACACTCAAACAAAAGCAAGGGCTCACAGTGAAATGGGTCCAGAAGAAAACGACTCCTCTTCACAAAAATCAGCTACGGATCCCGAGCCAAAGAGAGAGAACATTGTTTTGGTCGTGGAGGATCTGCTTTTGTCGGTTTTGAATGTTGGAACAGATAATGGATGGCCCTATTAAGCCATGACATTTCTGTCCATTTGCAGATTTCTCGTTATCGAAATGCTGCTTTGCAACTTGTTTGCCTTCCTTGGTGACCATGTGAGGGATAATGTTGAATAGAGACTGGGTGTACCGAGCAAGCGGCGACTCCAACTCAAAGCTCGACTCATTAGTTGTTATGGCCACAACATTTTTATATTTCGAGCACAGATAAATTAAAGCGAGCCTTATTTATTCTTTGTAACTCCATGTGCAAAGTTGGACAACTCTAAACTTGAATAAGTGACCTTAATTTCCATTTTCATGGAAAATAGAATTAAATGTATAGAAATGTTGCAGTACTTTATATAGAAAATGAACTGTGCTTAAAACCAAGTTCTCAATTTTGACATTTGCTAGAGTTATTCTATATTTGGACAGAACTTTTTTTTAATAATATAATGTTTATTATATTAATAGAGTATTATTACAATTAATAAGTATGAGTATAAAGCATAGCTTAATGGTTTAGTAGAGTAAAATGAGTTCCAATCGATTCATCTTTAAGAGGAGCCAGTTGATAGAGAAACAAAGATGGCAGAGGCATACCAGAACAGGAAAGAGACATGGTCCAAACCGAGTCCAGTGTGGGAAGGAAAATGCACTTCATGCAATTTGTTTTAAAAATATAAACACTCAATAAGATCCATCCATTTATCTTGTTAGCTGCATGTCTAACAAATGGAAAAAATGATGATGCCAATAAGCAAGGCTGATGTCGATGGCTGTTATGAGTTAATGCACTTCATGGAGCAAAGTTTTAAGATTTCTATAAGATCAACCACATACAGTGAACATCTCTCTGTTCACGGGGAATTAAATGTTTCATATTTTATCTTTCATATTTTATTTTTCAGTTCAGAAAACTAAGAGGTTCCTGTATTTTTATGTATTATAAGCTTTATGATCTTCATTTAATTCAGCTTATGAAAAATTTAGCCCATCATGTTATAAAAGATGGTCGTCCCTTTTCATACAAGAAAAATCAAGTGCAGTTTACCTCATTGATCAATAACTCGCATCAAAAATCATTTAATAAATGTATTACATTTAATCATTAAATCCTCAGATTTCTTTATATTCAACTTTTGTTCACATCAATAAAATCTATACAATGTTTTTATCCACCATAAGGATATGATTACTAAAAACAATGTTTATTTATGGTTATGAATGATCTATTATGCACTTTGTAACAGTTTTCCATTGTTTGTAAAAACGTTTTTCCTAGATATCAGAAAATAAACTGATATTTTTCCTTACATCTTCCTCAGCCTCGCAACCTTTTCCAACAAATTCCAAGAAGCCAGAAAAATGTGGGAGGGGGTAAAATATAATATCTTTACAATCAGACTAGCTGAGCTCTGATACAAAACTAAGCTAGAGGAAGAGGATTCACTTGAGGAAATGCAGCTGAAGCGTGGCGGAGCCTCATCCCGATGATGGGCTGAGGTCAGGGACCAGACACAGAGCCACAACCCTGACTCCTTTTGGCAGGACGGGCAAGTTTCCTTCTGTACTGGACCGGCCCTCCAGAGGACTGGATGCCAGTCAGCATCACACACTCTGCTACACCAATCAGTGTGGAGGAGCAGAGCGTGGTCTCAGTTGTTTCCAGACAACACCGGGGAGAAAGGCACCTGCTCCAGACGGGCAGCGGGGGGGAGGCGTTCGGAGAGACAGTGTGTAATTTAGCTGGAGGTTGTGCTGGCATGGCTTTTCCAGCTGCTCCCAAACACTAGCTTGGTCCCCAGGTCACCGCTGTCCTCAAGAAGCTGCTGGCAGCAACTACGAATTATTTCAGCCTTGTGACACTATCCTTGCAATTGAGTGTAGGAGAGAGATGGTACAAGTTTATATATTGGTTTGCTTTTAAAGAGAGGAAACTATCAAAAGTATAGTTTCAGTGCTGATGGCTGGAGCGTCTGAATGTCACTTTAAAGACCAGCAGCTCTTAGACTGGGCCGTTCAAAAGTACATCAGTCACTAAAAGGAGTATTATCCCACCGCCACTCCGTTAAACCTCAGATCATAATGCATTAGGGAGACGACTCTTCATTTGCCAGGGTTGGAATTAGACATGCAGGAATCTGACCTTGTGTGTAAGAATTTTGCCACAAGTAAACAAAGAGCTGTGAAAGCAGGGAAACATCAACATTTAAGATTAAACATTTAGAAATACATTTTTAGCTTCAAATAATCACAATTTCCAAGCATAAAATTTTCCACCACTCTGTTCTGCTCAACATTTCTCAGTTAGAGATGCACCGATCAGATATTAATATATGTATCGGTCCAGATATTGAAAAAATTTCTAGGTCAGGAATTGACGACAATGTGCCCGATTCATCAGCGGGCTCATTGTCGATGCTATGTGCTCTGAGCAACATCATACTTTATTTATTTTAAATTGCATTTAGATTTTCTAATTGCACTATCTGAACCATTTGAAAGAAAGTTAGCTTAAATGTATTTTTACGTTTCACCAAGGCAGTCAACGTACCGTTTGTGTCAATTTCAGTTTTTATTATTTATTTTAGATTGGCTGTTATACTCCTAACTCCACTTACAGTGTGCTACGCTGGTGCAGAGATATATATAAAAAAGCATAATTCGGTACATTTATGTCTGTGTTTAAAAAAAATAAACATATCAAAAGAGATATTTGGTTTCTGTTCTGATCTACCAGCATTAAGAGAGCAGACATTGAAAACATCTGTTAGGATCTTTGTTTGCTGCTCTCTGATGGGTAAAATAAAAAAAGCAGAGAAAACAGTCAAGAAAGGAGGAATCTGTGATTTGGGCTCTGAATGAGGAGTTCCAGCTTCAGATGGAGCCAAATCTTCCATCAATATGGACTTTTTTCCAAAATGCCTTACTCATTTCAAACAAACTGATTTCTCTCACCTTCACTGATACCATCACCACCTCAGAGGTTTCTTTATTGGATATTAGGGGCAAACAGAACATTTCAGAGCTATTACCATCACTCAAATAAACACCAGAGCATCCGCAGAGCCAATTATACAATAGCTCTATTTTCTGCCTTCACATTATGACCTGCATTCGCTGTGCTTTTGTTGATTTCTGTGGTGATTCAAGAAAGCAGAGAAAAGACAGCTAACCTCACAATAACCATTAAATATCTCATTAGGTGGAGAAAAACCTCAACACACAAAGAAACGATTCTTTTAAAAAAGACAATGCCTGACATTCTTGTATTTACAACTTACAAAAACAACAAATAACACAAACAGCAAATGATTATTCAGAAATGATTGATGCAACAATAAACCTAAATGCTGCTGAGGGAGCTGGTGAAAAATACATTTTGTGTCTCACACTTTAATGTCACATAATTAAGTTTAGGTATTCCATTTAATTTTAACAAGGAATTAACACCAACAGGGAGAGAACGCCATTGGAAAACAAAGACTAGTCATTTTATTTTAATGTAGCAAATATTAACCAAAAACACAAATATAGCTAGTTATATTAAAGTTAAAAATTCATTTGAATGTTGGAGTGAAAAAAGAGTCATATTTTCTTGTAGGCAGCCACATATCAAACACTTCTCTGTCCAGAAACCTTCTAGATCATCCAGTAGATAAGTTCAGGCTTATTAACTCAAAGCTCCAGCTGCCAGCATGGATTCTCTGTAGGACTGGGATCAGGACATCGGATAAATTTGGGTCATTTTTATCCAAAAAAATCATCCCCAACAATCCCTAGAAGACAGATCTTCTCCAATATAGTGGGATGAAGTTGTTCTTTGGCGCTAGTGGAAAACTGGTCCAGTAACATATTGTTTTCACTTAAGCCTGTCACAATAAGCATTAAAGATTGGAGTTTAACATGCCTGTTTTCAGAAATTTGAGATATAGAACATGCAAATAGTAATCTAAAAACATGAATAAATATTACCACAAAGCTAGTTTTGCTTGTTCTTGTCTAGCTCCGCCTCCGCCAACAGTTTGAAAAGTCATATTCCCAATGTTAATTATAATGACGGAGAAAATTACAGGCTTTCCTAACTGACAGTAATTAGATAAGATGAGGAGGGGGGTGGGGGGCTCAGAAAACAAAACCGTCCCCATCACTGATCAAAACAGTGTTTGAAAACAGAATGGGCCGGCTGTTCCACCTGACAACTTCAGCTGCTACAATTACACTCATTACTCGGTTTTAAGCTGATTAGCATCCTTAAACATTCAGCACAGCTTTTTCTGTGGGTCTGAAAACAAACCCCTCTTGCCCAATAAAGCCAGTTCTGTACAAGTGGAAAAGATGCTGATATGGACCAAGATGTGAAGAACGTCAGCTAGGTAAGTGACACCTTCACTGCTGCTGCTTCACTGCAGAGTGTTATGGAAATCTCTGCATCACCAGCAGAACAAGAGAAGCAAAATCAGTGACTCTACATGGAGGAAAATGTCTTTTAAATGGCTTTAGAAGAAACCGAAGAGATCCAGTAATACTTTTGGCCTGCATGATGCACAGCTACAGTAAATAAATCAAACAGAAAAGCCGACTCCAGCATCTGTTGTGCGGGATTTGAAATAACTGAGCAATAACCAACAAACATAAGTGTATTTGTATTTTTTTTTTGCAAGGCCACGGATAAACTAGGGAACCAAATGAAAGGAGCATGCGTCCTCAGCAAAATCCAACCTGAATAAACACTAATAATGTGCAAGGCTCTTATCTGTCTCCTGACTGCAGGAAAGGAATTTTTCTAGGCAGCATTCTGCATTCATCAGCAGCAAAAAAACACAATTAATAGAATTTATTTCTAAGGAATAAAAGAAAAATCCTTCCATCAAGAAACAGCTGCCATTCTTTATGTTGGTTCTCAAGGATAATATGGAATATCAAAAGCTGACATTGACTACTGAGGATTGTCCTTACACCAGGGTTTCTGCATGCTTCATCAACTCAAACTTAAAGACTTTTGTAGACTTTTTAAGGCCATCATGAATGAAATTTAATACCTGTCATGATAGAAATCTATAAATTTATGTAAAATCACATATTTTACACAGGAGTAGTGCACAGTTTTTGCTCAGACTGCACAGAAGTCACCCAGGCAACTGCCAGTAATATACACTTTCAAATTATAGATGCAAAAAAAGCAAAATAGCTAGCTAGAAAGTAATTATTGGCAGCTAGATATTTGGCAATAATCGTAGCAGTCGCAGAAGATAATAAAGATGTCCGTGTGTGACTCAAACCAAAGTCCCATGAGAAAAACAAACGTGTGCAAGATCAAATAGTCCTGACACAATAAAATACCTGTGAAAAGATCTATGGTTACTTAAAGCAAACTCATATTTTCTATTTAATTTAAGAGATTTTAAGGCTTTGATTTTAGGCACATGGATTTAAGACTTTTTACGAACGTGAAGACATCCTGTTACATGGGTGTGAACCTGGATTATAACCCGTTCTTATTCTATAGGGATTAACAAAATGTTAAATGAATACATGTTTAAGCATTTTGGCCTTTTATCCACACCAAAACACTGCCTTCACATGCAGTGTTTGCTCTTACTGTACATCCACTAAGATGTTCCCTCAGATGTGATGCAACACAAACCTCTATTGGATACACTTCCTGTCTGCAGCTGTCTTAGGTAACAAGAGATGTTGAAAAATCAAGTCATAAATTCCCTTGAGGAATAATGAGGCTTACTCTGTGATAATCCCTGTATTTGATTCAGTCTGTCATGTTGGTTTTCAGTTTGTTTTCCAGTAGATCATTATTATCACTCAGTTCTGTTTTCTCCCTGAAATCATTGTTTTCCCCTGTGTGTTTATTTTGTGTTCATTTATCATTCTCCTTCAGTTACCTTGTAGTCACATTTCCCCCATGCAGCTGCCAAGCATTATGTTAAGTGGATCCACCTGATCCTTGGCTCTGCAATCACTCCGATGTACTTAAGCTTCAAGTTTACCGTTATTACTCACTGGCTTCTACTGTTGTACTCAGTCTGGATCCTGAGATTTGTTGTTCATCATGTATCAGATTGCAAGACTTTAAATATATAGAGGAGGATTTAAAGTGACACTGAGTCCCATTTATTTATATTCCATGTCTTGTTCAACGTAGCCAAGACTTGCACTGTGTGACCATGCTGTACTGTAATGCATACAGGATTGACCTCTGACCCCCGCAGCAGCCCCAGGCGCCACCACTTTCAGTCTTAAAACCGCATAAACCTGAGCCGATGAACAACATGAGTTTATAATCCTGTCACACACAGAGCACTAGAAAACATATGTGTGTGACCCTCTGGTAGCCGCTGGTTCTGTTCAGCAAAACTGTGACCTCTGGACACATGCGAACGAAAACTGTGACCTCTCTCCAACTCCATTAGAGGCGCCATTCAGTGGAGAATTTTCTCTTTCACTAGCAAATGCACACTCACAGCATAACCCCTGCTGGGTAAGGTGTGCGTTTTCATGAAATAAAGTTTTTGCAAAGCTTATGACAAGAATAAAAATTGATCATTCGGTTTGAAAGTTCAGTTAATAACATCACAAAAGGCACTAGAATAAAATGGATCGGCCAGCTTTAGCTAACACTCAACAATAATTTATATAGGTGAATGATAAGTATTTCTCTAAGATTTTGTGGGTCTACTGGCCTTTATTTGCAGCTTTCAGACAAAAAACTGGGCAGACAGAAAGTCGGGAATTTAACCTCGTCAGTTACAACAAAGATTAAAGTCTTTGTTGTGGCGCCCACTTTATGTCTACACCATGCATCATGTCAATTGATTCAACTTTACATGTTTGAGTCAAAATTTGAGTCCTCAGACAGAATGGATCCATTTTGTTTCTTTAAACCTAAATGGATGCAGACATAGATGGTAAAGCTAAAGCTAACAGTGACTTCAGAACTTTAGCTGATTATAAATCTGTTTACAGGTGCAATCTAAATTAATTTCGTTATCATTGTTATTATTATTGTATTCTCGTTTTCTTTGGTCAAATGAAGAAGACCTGGAGAGAGATTAAATAAAGTGATTTATCTATATAATAATTATCTACAACATAAAAATAATTCAAATCAATAAAACAAGCAAAAGTAACTCCAATCAGTCACAGTATGTCTTGTGTGTTGTCACCAGAGTCACACGTTCATGGAAATTGGCTTAGGTAGGCAAGATTTGTATCTTGATTAAAAAAACATTTTCCAACAAAACAAACAGAAAAACTGACACTTTAACACAACAAACAATATCTCAAATGAGTTTAATTGATTTTACTGGAAAGTCTGAATGGTAGCTTTAATTTCTGCTAATTCTTTCTTATACCTGTAATATGAATACTTGAGTTTATTTTTACTCAAAATTCTGCAGTCCGACAATAAATAACAGCTTCAAAGGATTTATTTGTTGACTCAAACGTCAAGCTTGTTGCCAGTCAGTCAATGACTGTCAGGATTCTGTGCATCTGTCAAAATTCCTACCTCATATTATTTATATCATGCTCGCTCTGTTCAGATTAGAGTGGATATTGATTGAAAATATCAGACAATTGGAGCAGTTTTGTAAAAGAAATAAGTAACTGCTTGTCCAGTCTGCAGAAAAGTGCATCTCTCAGATTCTTCAGCACTATTGTGATTTTACCCTGTCAAAATGTTGTTATTATTATGGGTTTAGCTGTTTCTAACCTCTCTGTGGGCTGGCTTCTCTCTCCAGAGACAGGCAGACAGCCCGCAGACTCCTGCTGCCAATCAAAAGCTCTGCTGTGATGCACTCCAATAAGCTGCACAGCTTAAATTAGGATTAGAAATTAGGTAAAAACAACTAATTTCATCAGAATCTAAACATCTGAGCCTGATGGGCGAGAATCTAGAGAAATGACAATATTAATTAAAAAAAAAATGGTATGTTGACAGAATAATGTAAACAAAAATCTTACAAAATGGAAAAAGATGGGAAATAAAAACATTAGAGAGGTTTTCCCTCAAACGGGTAGAGAGAAAAACTAGCACAGCAGGAGGGAAAAAAACAAATGCTGACAAAAACACTAGTTCAGAGAATGCAAGAGGAAAACCTGTCTGCAAGGAAAACCTTAATGCAAGGACTGGAATTAAAGCTAAATTTAAGTGGTTAATTTTCAGATCTAAAGTGTTTCTCTGAGTAATCATGACTAAACCTGAACTGGGATTATAACCTGTATGAGAAATGTGCGGCTTTTAATTGAACTTTAACAACTCCCCGTTTCTGTCCCGCACCTGAACGTCTCATGATGCTAATGAGCTCAGATTTTAGTCTCTAATCCTTGGAGAGGGAAGCAATCAAAGGAGCCAATCCACTTGGCGCAGCAGGTGGTCCGGCTGCTCAGGGTCTGGAAAGCAGGTTAGGCTTTGATGAATAAAGACTCCTGTAAAAGCCGCAGACGGGGGACGCCGACCACCGCAGCGCAGCGTGAGGCGTTTTGTGTGGAACCCAACCTCATCCCTGTTCCTCTCCGCAGAGATGACGAGTGAACAAATCACTGAGGAGAAGCTGGACCCGCCGGAGCCGTGCTGACCCGGTTCTCTGAACTGTGTCTCAATGTTCATGTCATAGAATGAGTTGGCTACTGATAAACTGACTTATTGATAATGATGATTTACCGGTTGAGAGAGAGCATTAACATCTGTGACATCACAGATTCCTGTTCATTTGAGCCTGTTGTTGGATTGAATGGTCCAATAATCCTCTCTGCTTTAGAGTACATTGATTTGTTTGAAAATGTTTTCAGTTTGCACTTAAAACATTTTATAGATACGTCTTTAGGGTTTTGTTACTCTTTAAAATCCATCTTTTTATAGCTTTTGTTTTCTACTTAAATAGAGAAAATTGTTTTAGTGATTTTTTTTTTCCAACTGTCAATGTGGAAAAGCTCACATGTAGTTTAATTTATGAATTTATCTCACATCCTTTTGTCTGGAGGGTGTTGTGTCCTTCAGCTGCCACAGATGAGCTGCATGTAATCTGTCATTGACATGCCACACATGTAAAACGCTCACAAGAGCAAACTAATCAAAGTTACCTTGAGAAGCTGTTACCATCAGCATCCTGCTGAGCCTCTGTGGACATTATGGGAGTCCTGACGCCCCCTGATCTACGAACCTGGAGGAAGGGGGGGGGGGCTCAGTCCAGAGTGCCTACTTCTAGTCACTTCTCGCAATCTGTGAAATGACTTTAAAGCTTTCTGCTCTCGTCTGCACATTTAAGCCTGTGTGCTGCTGGTGCAGCAGCTTAATCTTGATTCAGTCGGTCTGTGTGACCCGTTTCTTTCAGCCATTCGCCTTCTGATGGGACCTGAGGTTCTTCCCAACGCACGTTTTCATCGGAAGAGAGACAGCTGCTGCAGGTTGCTGAGGGATCTGGAAATCAGATTGTCAGTTGACCCTGTGCTCTGCTCTCTGGCTTCAAAAAGCACCAGTTGGTGTCAGAGTCAATGATGCCACGCAGGTGATTCCTGCACGTCAAAAGGAAAACGCCTTCGGTCATCTTTTTACTCTAAAATGTGACTTAGACTAGGGGTGAAACGATTAATCATATTACTCGTCAATCGTGATTTAGTGATTGATTAATCATTAACTGGAGAATACAGACGTAAAATGTTTTTTTTTTTAAAGTGCACCACAGTCTGAGCAATAATTAAGGGTTGGTTATTAAAAATTTGCATTTTGGGTTTAAAAAAAAACTTTAGTTTTAGCTTCATCTGGTTCAAAGTCTGTATTCATATCCAGAATCTTTTCCTGTCCAATTATTGATAAATGAATCAGTAGCCCAGGATCACACTGTTTTGATATTAATTCAAACAGAAAGACCTGAGCTTTTCACATATTGATGTTAGAAGTATATTTTTTAGCTGCAGATGTATCCGACGTTCATGAGAGGAATGCTATGTTATTGCATTTAAAGCAAGAACATTTTTATTTTTTTATTTAAAAAGGATTTTAATTATTCGCTTACTACATAAAATGGCTTAAATGGAACATCTACATAAAGTGCCATGTTTCTTTTCACCCGATTAATCAATTAATCATCAGAATAATTGATTAATAAAATAATTGCAAGTTGTAGCCCTAATTTAGACATGCAGGAACAAGATTTCATTATCATGCCTCAATAGCAATTTGTACAGCAAACAGGTGGCTTAGTTAGTACATGCATTTTATTATGTTTATCACATCACATGACCATCTACAGTTCCCAGAAATGACTCGGTTTCCATGAGTTTGTGTTGCCAGTTGGGCGAATAAACAAAAACGATGCAACAGCTGGTCCTCCGGCAGCGAAAAGCTCTCCGCTTCCCACCAGATGTGATTTAAGGACGGATGCATTAACCATATGCGTGTAAATCTCTTTAAGACCAGGTGAGACATTTGCATGCCCGTCGCTTTACAGCAACATGAATGCATCTGCTCTTCAAACATCTTCCGTCTCCCCCCTCCACCCCCCCCCCTCCACTGGGGCGTCATCTAGAAGGTCAACAGGCAGCGTCAGAGTCTGGATCTGAATATTTTAACTTCCCGTCATTGTTGTTCCCATCTAAGCAACTGTAGGCTGCATCGATGCTGCATCTCTCAATCAGGTCTAAAAGCTTTTTTTTTTTGTTTTTTTTCTCCCCCCATGTCTTCTTCACTCTCTGCAGGCTAACAGCCAGATTTATAATGCCAGGAAAACTGGCACAAAGCAGCGTTCTGGAAAAAGCTCCAGCAGCAGCAGCCGAATGCGCAGGTGAGCTTCTTAAATTGTGTTTATCTTCAAACACACATAAAACCAACTTATTTCACTGATGATAAAAGAAATCCACCCAGAACCGTTTCAGGACCTGGACTGGATTATTTGGAAACGTTACAGACAGCAGCAGGTTCCCATTACGTTTGTTTTAAAACAAAAAGTTTGCTGCAAACCACAGCATTTTAAATACAGAAAATATAATGACCAGAAACTAGAAGGAAGGAAGGCAACTAAGGATATGAAGGGAATGAAGGAAAGAATGCTGGATAAAAGGAGGAACAACTAAGGAAAAAATAATAAAAGGACCACGAAGGAAGAACAAGAGGAAAGTGAGAAAGGAAAGGACTAATGAGAGCTAAAAACAAGAAAGCAAAAACTCAAGGAAGAGTAGAAGGACACAAGGCAGGAAGGATGAATACAAGAAGCAATGAATGAAAGAAAGAGAACAAGAAGGAGGAAGAAATTATGTCAGAAAGATAGACAAGCACAGAAGAAAGTAAGGTGGACAAGGAAAGGAAGGAAGGAAGCAAGCAACAAAGAAAGGATACAGGAAGAAAGAACAAAATGATTCAAAAAAAGAAAGGAGCAAGGTGAGAAGAGAAGGGAAGGGTACAGGGAAAGGAAAGTAGGACACAAGGAAAAAAGAAGGTAGGAAGGAGACAAGCAATTGTGAAAGCACTGGTTGAATGAAGGGTCAGAAAAGAAAGCGAGGAACTAAGGAAGGACATGAGGGAGGAAGGAGGAATACAAGGAATCAAGGAAGGAAAAATGATAGGACAGCAGGAAGGAAGGACAGTATTAAATAAGGAAGACAGGAAAAATGGAAGGAAAGAGAAATGACAGGAAGTAATAAGAAAATACCTTTTCAAGTTTTTTTAATAGTTACAGTAATTCAGAGTGCATGTATGTGTGTGTGTGTGCATGTGTGTGTGTGTCTTTAATTTCTAATTGTGCTGTTTAATAAAAACAGTCCAACCAAGGAGTGGGTCTGCAAATGAGCCTATGGCTAAAAGGCCTTCGTGTAAAACAACGACTGTTTTTATCGCGTAACAGAATTTAACTGTACTGAATTTAATTGTACTAAAGTTCATTAAATAAACCTGAGTTGAACAGAGGGAGGAAAACGGAAAGAAAATACAAATATTATTCCAAACTCTTATTCTGTTCTTCATCCAGACCAGGAAATTACTGAAACCAAATTGCAGTTTTTCAAGATTCAGAGGAATTCTAGACAATATTGTGTGTTGCATCTCAACTCTGAACTTTGTCTCTTCGAAATGTTAAAGTGAGAAGGACATAATCATCTTTATATCATACAAGAATACAGGAATGACACTTGGGGATATTTCTGAACACACAGTGGATATCAACCATCTCCAGCCATCTTCAATTCATCATTCTTCACTTTCTCAGCCCAGTTATTTCCTCTCATGTAGACATGTCTGCTGTTGCAATGGCCATCAGCCAAAGCTTGGAAATGACTATAGTGGTTCGGTAGAAAAACAATTCATTCATTTCATTTTTCAGAAAGTCTTTCCAAGCGTTGCAGACATGAAGACGTCAAGCCTGCAATCAGCTTAATAAGCAGCTTTGTTGTGTCCTGTCACCAATGCAAACCCAGCAGTAACAATCACAAAGTCATTCACAAAATAAAAAATAAGAAATGTAGAAATCCAGGACAAACAGGAACATTACTGATTCCATATCACAAAACTGACATCAATTATAAAAATCAATTGGTTGTACTTACCTAATTCGTACATCCAGACAGGTCAGCAGGGGGAAACAAGGGGAAAAAGTTTAGTCATCTGCATAAACATAGATTTTGGTTCATTTTTAGCTATTTTTATTTTATCCAAAGCGTTCAATGAAAATACAAGTTTTACAAGATGCAAGTGTCAAAAACAGCAAACTAAACTCCAGTCAGACTAAAGCCCTGATTGGTCCGGATTAATCCAACTCCAGTCCATTTCCATGGAAAGTCTGGTTTGTTTGGGAAAGTGTGAATGCAAAGTTGAACTCTGATGCAGACCAAAAGCAAACTCTGGTCTGACAGGGTTTTCACCAGTCTATTATAAGCCTGGTGAAAACCAGGCTTTACTTGTGCCGCCTCCAGGCTTAGCATTGCTTAAATTTTTTTTTTTTATGTTTGCATTTGTTAAGGCTTTATAGTTGGTGTTCAGATATGAATCTTCCAATATTCTAATGACACGATTATGAAGTGATATTTAAGTTTTGTTGCATTTAGCAAATAGAGATAATTTTGAAAACTCTAGCAGACCTAAAACAAGAAAAGTTTAGTCTGACTGAACTTCAGACAGTGAGAAAAATATAACTGTCTTTTTATAAGCTCCATTTCCCCAATGTAGGCTTTTAGTCAAATGTTAAATTGCACTTTATTACAAAACTGCAGTTTGAATATCAAACATTTTATACAGAAATCATTTTTTAAACCTTGAAAACTATTTTCAAGGATTTCAAACACCTGAACAAAATGTGTCTACAGCAACTCTGAAGAAACTTGGATGACATGAGTTACAGCAACAATGATGTTCCCTTTGGGATAAATAAAGTATTTCTGAATTGAATTTGTAACAATTTTACTTAAAAAATATGCACTTTAGCAGCAATAACACAAGAAATAGAGCTGGGTGGTGCGGAATTATTATATACTTGATTTGATTCCAGCTGAGGTTGTGGAATTTGTCCTGAAAATGACCAGCTAATCTACATAAACACTGAGTCAATATTAAAAACACAAACACGCACATAGCGTGATGCAACTACCTCAGGGCTATTAAACAGAAACAGCAGGAAGCCTTTTACTGAGCTTGATTCTTGCTAATTGCAACGTTGGAATAAGATGAGGAGTATTTTGGAAAAACCGAAGCAGAAGGGAATAGATCAAAGACGGAGCGATGCAACTAGAGAAAACGCATGTCAATGTATAAATCATCTATCTGAAAAGCCAGCCTGCGAGGTTTAATATATTCTTTCTGCAAGAATATTCTGCTGACTTACAGGATATCATCATGTTGTCATGCACCAAGAGCTGGGCAAATAAAGCGCTCTGTATGCAACTCGGCGTGGAGAGAAATGTCTCTAATCAAGTGAGCAAGCTCAGGTTGTGAGAGCGACAGACATCTGCTGGGATACATTACCCAACTTCCCGTGCAAGTAGTATCTGCCTAAAAAGGTCAGCGGTGGGGAGGAGTGGTGATGGAGAAGGGCCCAGCAAAAGTTCAGCTGCACCTGGGCTGGGAATCTTTATGCCCTTATTGACAAAAGGTCGCGGTAACTAACGATCTGCGGGAAAAGGTTGCAGCTGTCGAACAACTGCACCTCATTCCATTTACATACCACGCCACGGCGCATAACAACGGGCCGCCATCGAACGGGACGCGCATCATCACTCAGTGGAGGCCGCCATGAGCGCAAAGGCTGGAAATACCCGAAATAAACTTTTGATTTCATCTCAAATGTACAAAAGGAGATATGAGCCACTGGAAGAAAGAAAAGAAGAATTTAACTGGAGAATTCTGACTTTAATGTCCTGAGAAGAAGATGTCAGAATTCCAAGTTAAAAGAGTTTTGACTTTTATCTCAAAGTCCTGAGGTAAAAGATAAAAATGAGGAAAAATGTCAGAATTCTGATATTAAAGCAAGAATTATAAGAAGGTTCTGACAATTCTGGCTTTTTCTTAAAATATTGAGAGTATTAATCAGAATTGTGAGTTTGAAATCAAAATTCTGACTTTTTGTTAGAAATGTCTGATGAATTCTGATTTGAGATCAATCAGAATTCTGAGATTACAGTCAAAATTCGGAGATTAAAATCAGAATATTTTTTTCCAGTTGCCCCAATCCTCCCTTATACAAGTAGCACATTCAATGACCTCACCACTTTAAACATAAAGAGGCAGTTTCTTCAGGAAATATATCAGTTTTATCTGCAGAATGCATTAACAACAGTTGCCTGTGATCTGATTTGACTTTAAAAAATTAATACTTTCAAAGCAGTACTTTGAAAAGATGAGGAGCCCCAGAGGAAAATCGGCTGAGGCAACACTGCACCGACGGTGGGGAAGCAGCAGCCTCCATGAATAGGAGCTAACTGCAAGCCTCCTTTGATGCCTTCAGGTATAGAAGCTTGCAAATGCTCAACGGGCGCGATTTGGGAATATTCGGTCAAATCCAACGCTGCCCCTATTGAGATGGAGCCTCTGTGCATGAAAGAGAGAGTTATCAAGCCAGTGCTATATGCAAACTTTTCATCTCCAACATAGACAAACAGAGAGCTGCTCCCCTTGGACTTATTCGCGGAATGTTTCCCCCATCTCCAGTCGTTAGTTAGATTGTTTTGGCTCCCTAAAGATATGGGTTTCAAGAATATTAATTTTTCCTTCTCTTTGAGGGAAAAAATATATTTTTTTGTACCAGGACTAACTTTTTTCCACAAAACATTTGACCACATGACATTTAACATGGTCATATGACCATGTTAACTTTCTTTAAAACGTTAAATGTCTTTTTAAGTAAATACCGACTTATAAATTATAATCTTGTAAACAAAGATTTTATCCAAAGCATTCTTGGTGCGGCGCCACCACAGGCGAGGAGGGGAACATGTTTTTTTTTTAGAAGGTTTGGGTTGGTTTGAAATAGTGCAGTGTGAAAGTGAACCTCACCAGTTGAAAATGGAACAAATGTTGCAATTTTGGTCACCAACTGAACTGAGACTACCGGACTAACAGGTGTGAAAAAACCCTATAAGGCCAGAGCGAAGGTATTTTCTCTGATGTTCCCCCCTTCTGAGTGTTTATGGCATCTGGAAAATCGTCTATGAAGAAGGAAAGTAATGCTTCTGTCCTGTTACTCTTCTCCTTTGCCCTTTCCAGATTTGAAGCCCTTAACAAAATGCTTTCTTAAAATAGCATCTTAATATTCTCTGTTTTCATCTGCTGTAGGAAAATAGTGCAGGGTGTCGGGTTTTGTTGCAGTGCGGATTTGCATTAAAGCAGAACTCATTGGTACCTGCCAAGGCTTCTTACTATGATCTACAGGGAGATGGCAGTACTTGGTGACATTCAGAGAAGCATCCAATAATGAGATCAACTAATGAAAACGTGCAGCTGTGAATACATTTACTGCCCTGCTGTGACACTGCAGTGCAGGATGAGACCAGTTTTGGTCTCTCTACTGGTGGTTTCTGAGTGGCCTGCATAGAGGAGACAGATGTAATTGTGGGAGATGGTTATCAAGCTAATCAATGGTCAGAAAATGAAACAACAGCTAAAACAAATGTCTCTGTGTGTGTGTTATCTGATGCAGCTAGCTGTAAAATACACACTAAACAAGTCAAAGAAATTTCTGACTATTACATTTGAAGGAAAAGATCTCATTGTAGAGTCAGCAGCATGTACATGAGGATGATTGACAGTACTAAGGCCCTCCCCCTTGGCTCTGATTGGTTGTTTTTGGTCAGTAGCTATGCATTTTCTTCAGACAGCAACAGTAACTCAAGAGGAGATAAATCTTTTCACAGATTACCCGTCTCAAACAATATATTTGAATGAATATGTAAAAAATTAATTTATTGTAAAAGTTCTACATTGCAGTTTTAACATCTTGCATAGCCTCTTTTTAAGCAAAAACAGGAAAACATTCTGTGGTAGGAAATATATGAAAAAGAAGTCCGGGGAAAATTTTGAATGATCTTTAGAAAGCCTGACGAACTCAAGCCCAGATTACCTTAAGAGATTAGAAGAAAGTCTTTCTTCTCAGCATGTTAAATCCAAAGAAAAAAGTCCAACTTGAATGATTTGTCTGAATGCTCCACCTTAGTACATTGTCCAAGTACACAAAGACACAGACGTACAAGCAGCCAGAGTGTGAGGCTTAAATGAAGTTAACCTGTAAATCAATGCTGGGCTGTCTGATCTTATTTCAGGAGAATAAACTCGCACCAAGTGTGGATCTAAAAATTTTATAAGCTATCAAGTAAATTTACCACTTCACTACTGATTTTATGAGCTCTTATGAAAAACCTCCACAACTGTTTCCTCAGCAAGAGCAGGCCGGGATGCAACAGCTCTCTGGATGTTCAGGAGTCAGCTCAGCTTTTAATGAGGGTAAAAGGACACTGCTCATCTTTTTTTCATGGCAGTGTGGGCATGGATGGAGACCTCAAAAAAATAAATACCTAGTAATAAACAAGTGTTTTTTGGAGGAGGTCCTGTTGCATGAATATTTTGGACCTGGCTGTCCACAGCGAAATTCTCAAAGGAAAATTTGAAGGGATGCCATAGCTGCCATAAGTTTTAAGAGCAGTCCCTTCATTAGCATCTGTGTCCGCGGTTTTCTCCTAATGCCTCCCTTAGTGTCCTGCTCACCCTTGGCAGAACCGATGTTACGGTTGAGGTGGGGCTCTCAGAGTAGCAATAACCCAGGCCAGAGTCGGTCCGTCTTCCACGGACCTTATTCCCACAGGCTTAGTTTCTTAGAAGATGTCATAAAGAAGAACACATGAGATGAACCAGAAATGTGTGTGAATTATTAATTCCCTCCAGTTTCTGGAGGAACTTTGCCTCTGTATGTGTGTGCGTGAGCATGCCAGCAGACTCCTGGCTAACACTTTAAACTTCATACGAATTGATTCAAAATTTATGTTGTCCGCTCCTTTTGGCGTAGAAGTTATTGCAAAAAAAAAAAAAAAAAGAAAATGTGACTTATGAGTTCGCAGCTGCTTTTCACATTAAGGGTTTGCAATGAAAAGGAGGTCCAGTCATTTAAAGATCAGCCAATTTTAAAAAGGAAACTTTGTTTTCATGAACTTATATTACGTGTTTTTTATTGTTTAAAAAGTCTAATATAAAGCAGTTTGTAGCTCAGTTCATTATAATAACAGGGATTCAGCAAAAAAAAAGAAATTGAAGATTAAAAAAAACTCATATGGCTTTTAAGGGATGGTTGGGGAATCCTGTTGCATTGCATGTTGTATTTCTTGGGTTTGTTTGTGGTTCTTAGGAGCAACTTTGTACTTCTCACAAAGTTGTGAGCCATATTCTCAGAGAATATTGGTACAGAAGACAAAATATGGTTACTAGTAAGCCAACTTATTCTAATGAAGAGTATATTATCAGCTAGTCAGTAATGAAAAATCATCACTAGAAAGTTATCTAGGTCATCACTACAATGTCTACATTAGGTATTTGAAATCTTAATCAGTTATGTTTTTTTAAGAAAACATAACTGTTTTTTAAGAAAAAACATGACTTTTTTCTTAAAAAACAGTTATGTTTTTTTAAGAAAAACATAACTGAATCCAATCTGAAACAATTTAGTGTATACCATCATATCCACGACTCCCTTCAAAGTTTTGAATATTATTGTATTTTTATGTGTAGAAACTTTTGATCAGTCAAACTTTCATGATAACTTGGCTTAGGTAATTTACCTTTGTGGTTAAGATGATTAAAAATAGGTTATGTACATTTTAGTTCACATTTAGCTGATTTATTACGTTCATATCTATTAAAATAGATCATATTAGCCTGATCATACTAAATGAAAATGAGCAAGTGTCATTTAGGCACACAGGAAATGTCACTTTTAGTAAATAATAAAAAAAAATAAAATAAAATAAGCAAACATATACATTTTACATTCCCTGCAAATTGGAGCAATAGAATAGCAAATTGGGTCATGTTTGTTGTTTTGGGGGCAACTAAGGTTCAAAGTTAACTCGGAGTTCACTTCTTAAATCATTAAAGCAAACCTTTGTCACTGTTGTGCTGCTTACCCTTTCCAATCTTGTAGTCGACATGTCTGAATGTATCCCACAGCCCAGACGTGACGGGAGAGAAAATGTTGATTTATAGCCGTCATTAGGCTTTCTGAAAGAAATGATGCTGCTCTGCTGATTGGGGCACTTCACCAGAAAATGTTCATGCTTGAAAACAGCGACAGGATCAAATCAGAGATGGATTTGCTGTCTGTTAATATAGTGAAGGTTGTTTACATCATTAAAATTCAGATACATTGCCCTTCAATCTTATTGGTGTGGTTAGAAAGAAGATAAACATGGTATTAAGATGGATTCTGATAATACGCTGTACAACCAGACAGTACTTAGTCAAATGTGTGAGTCAAATCTATTTGTGAAACATATTAACATATACAAACAACAAAATAAATGCACAACAAATAATAAGGAAATGGAAAAGATAATAAAACAAACAGTTTACCAGGTTTGACTCTGACTGGAGTCACAAAAATAAAAGGCTTCAACTGGACTTAGACTTTTGTCATATAGACTTGACTTGTACTCCTGGTTCTGTACTCGAGTCCTTCTGCTAGCTTCTACCACAACTACCAATCAGAAGTCCAACGTCCAACCTCAGAGAAATGTCACGTAGGAAACATCATCCAAAGATTAAGCAGCTTGCTAAATGTTTCACTTTTCCTGACTGAACTGCCATTGTGTTATTTTGTATGGTTTTCACAACATTTAAAGTTTTTTTTTTTTAAGTTTTTTTTAAAAAAAAACATTACAACAGGATGTTCAATTCAAGCTATGCTCATAAAGCTGGTCTTGATGCTGAATTCTGCTGAAATATTTTTTTTCTCTTTGCATAGTTGTTCATATTACTAATTAAATGCGACTGCAATCAGACTTCTGTGAGAACATTTTATGACCCCAAAGTGACCAAAGTGACCCCAAAGTGAAGTGATGTGTGCAGAGGAAGAATGTAGACGTCACACAGCAACGCGTTGTTAACAGAAGAATCGACATATGCTGCTGTCGATGGATCAATTTTGAAGTTTGTCAGCAATGAAAGATCGTAAGACAAAGGAAGTTTTGAAAATAAAAAGCACTACTGCTTGCTTCAACCATTTTACTTTCAGAAAAATATAAAAATAAAAGCACTTTCTGTTCTGTTCATTCCAAAGATTAATACATTTACCTGCTACATGCTCTCCCTCATTATGTTGTAATTTAAAACATCAATGTCAACAATTTTTCTGTTAAGAGGTTTAACTCTCAAAGCCTACCTTTATTACCATCATATTATGTGCCTTGATAAAATTTTATAATTGGTTTTGTCATCCAGAACTAGTGCGAATAAGTGTAACATTGGCTGTTAATTAAAGATTGGATTTTTCTTATTCTTTCAATGTGGGATCTGTCATCTGCCGTATGAATGTATTTCTAGCCATTGTACATCCTTTTCTTCTGCTATAATTTGCTTCAGTTCCATTCATAAATACATGCCATGTCATTGCTTATCTCCTAGTTAACTGGTATTTTCTAACGATGATAAAGACTTCTAATTCTGTATTTACATCTACAAGTTTCTGACCTGCCAAATCAAATATCACCACTAATTGAGGCAAACAAATGGCAACTAACAACAGTGTAGGATTCACAGCAAGCGTGTGCTTAATAAAGAAGCCACACACATTACAGCAAGCGGCTATTAATCATAAGCATTGGCAATCTAATCAATTACCCAACAGAGAGAGGAGAAACAAAATCCATGGGCAGTGGAGTCAATGAAGCCAATGAACTCTGACCTTCTCATCAATCTCAAGCCACCCACGCTAATCAGACGACTGTAGCTACATCAACGGAGAGCGAGTGCCGGATGGGGAAATGCAAAGTCATGCAGTCCAGATGCCAGAACCACTGAGAAACCTCCCAAAGTCCCTCACAGTTCAGAGGAAAAGCAAAGAAAGGAAAGTCTGGGTGTGAATGAGTGATAAGAAAGCTAGAGGGTTCGGAGACACATCAGCTATCTGCTACTGGCGCAGCGTTCACCTCTGCCAAATAGATCTGTCAGAGAAGAGCTTTTCAAGGCTCCTGAAGGAAAACTCCATAAACAAAAAGGCAGCCCAGGCGTCTCCGGGTTTCTGGGGCCAAAATAAACAGGCGCTGAGCATGACTTTATTGATAGACCTTATACTACACCCTGCTGTTCCCGTTCAGTGTCACTTACTGTCGTCAGAGCGGTGGGCGCAACGCTCACTTCCTGTTAGCGCTCTGGAATATTTCCTCGTGTTCAGGAAGGATTCACAACCGGTAAACATTCTCTATTTTTCTGGTTGGGTTTATTTTCTAGTCTCTCCAAATTAATTTGAACACTGTGGACAGATGCACCAAATTACAAATCCTTTCCTTTTTTTCATTCTTAGAAAGTCCCAAAATCTTAGTTGAAGGAAACATTCTTCACACAGTCACTTCCAAGTGAAACAGCTTTGTACATGAGTGTCATTTTAACTTTTTTATGACTCACTTCAATGGTTTTTAATCTACAAATGAAAACAAAAAATTTAAATGTTGTGCCTGTTCTCTTAAACAGAGAGACTATTGTGATTTTTGAAGAGACTTTTTCAGCATTTTCTGTTTGAACAGCCAGTCGTCTAAGCTGTTGATTTTAAGTTTTCTTAATTTGTGTCTGGTCCTCCACCACCTTCTTCAGTACCACCGACAAATGCCTCCACAGCATGATGCCATCACCACTATGCCCAACTGGTGTTAAGAGTGTCTGTGCATTTCAAAGCTTCACCTCCACATTTCCCAGCGTTTTCTTTGAATTGTTGCCAAACAGCTCAATCTTTCCCTCTTCTGACTATCAAACATTTCATCCAGCTACTTACTCCAGTCAGGTTTGAAGGTGTGAGTTTTGCAGCAGGGGCTTGTCTCTACGCTCAACACCCTCTCAGCTCATCATGATGTCAAACTAGCTTCCCTGTGGAGAGAAACTTGGTGCTCCAGCAGTTTTCAGCTCATGAAAAGTTCGAGCCTCTATGTTACGTCTGAACATCCTAATGTAACCAGCACAAAATAATCAACCCATATTTTATTTTGGCGGGTCAAAGTGACGGCACACTTTAGGTTCCGGGTCACAGGTGAACTCGGATCTTCATTGCTGTTGCTGCTGTCACTGGCTGCTGCTCATCTCGGCGTCTTCCAAACGTATGGGAGAAAACGGCCGGATCGATGGATCCATTAACACCACCGAAGGCTTAGATTGTGTATTTTCTGTCGACCGCTCGACGGTGACTCGTTTGTTTTTCGCACTTTGTGTTTTTTTTTTTTAAGAAATAGAAATGCGGTGGCGACACGCCCACTCAATTTACCCATTAATGACTGAAAAATGACTTTATTGATTAAAAGGTCATTCTCTTTTTGTTAATTTTGTGGCCGAACATATTATATATCGTCAACATATTAAATAGGCCCTTTGATTTTTGTAGATTCGTCCTTTTAGGATAGTTTTAGTTGCTTTTCATTGATTTGTGTTGACGGCCTATAGAACTCTGGGCTTGGTTAGTTTTTTTTGAGTTGCGCAATAAAAGGAAAAAAAGAAACAATTGTTTATTGAAACGATAAGGAAGTCGATTAAGTGTAATTGACACTATTATCAATTAAACTTGGGTACAATTTAAAAGTGCACATTAATTTGATCTGTACTCTTTATTGATCTGTAACATTAATTTGAAGCTGTGATCGCGATCTTTAATTTGAAGTTAATGTGAAAGATTCCGGAGGAATACTTCATGGAATATAGTTTATTTGTAATTATTGAACATTTAGTTACACTTTAACCCTGTTTAAATGTGAATTCTAATTTGTTTTATTTTTATTCATGACCGTGTTTAGGTCAGGTTTGTTTTCCACCCTGTTTCCACCCATGATGGCCATCGAGCTACCGGATCACCGCAGCTTCGCGGAAGGATTTAAATGAACCAAGTTATTTTCTCATTCTGGACCCAATTGCATTGGATCATCGACATCAGAACAATCAGCTATTGATTGACGGACAATTAATCACCCTGGACTCACGAAATGACTTAAAACAGGAAAAGAAACTCTTGGGTGTCATCAGGGTTTATTGGTTTTGTTGTTTTTTTCCTTGTTGTGTCTAATAGAAAATCACTGTTATTATAAATATAATTATTATTATTGCATGTCTTCCTAAATATATGAAAAAAGAAGCTTGAATACAATAACCTTAATTTACTTTATGTCTGATTGTGGTTTATTCACACACACAGGCTCCATAGCCGAACCTCTGAGTGCCTTTTATTATATTTGGCCGTAGTCAGGCGCCGAGCCCTTGGTGAGAGTTACACTTGCATGTTAAAAGGTTTGGAATGCAGCAGCAGGAGTTGGTCCAGGAACCACAGCTCTGTCACCTGTACTGGGGCCTGTCTTCATTGGCGTAGGGGATGAAGTTGCCTCTGGGTTGGGTGTAGTTATGATACTGAGAAGGAGACAGGATGAGTGGTGGTAGATCTCCTGTGAAACAACAAAACTCAGCCTTCATCACATGTTTTAACCACCTGCAGCACAGCCAGCAATAAAGGCTGGTCACAGGTTATTGGTTCTAACCGAAGGGAAGAGCTCACCGATCTGAGGCACGGATAAGGCCACAGTCATAGCAACACAGACAAAGAACGCAGGCAGGAGGATCTGGGAGAAGAGGCCCTTGGTGTTTCTCTTGGCACAATGGAACCTCTTTATGATGAGGCCATGAAACTGACTCAGTTTCAGCCACCAGGCCTCCAGCTTGAGCTGGAAGACCTCCAGGTCCTCCAGCTCTGAGGAGGTGGGATTTTCTGGATCGTCTGCAGGGAAGAGGGACACAGTGGTGTGAAAACAATAAAATCCAACTGGAAATGTGTGAATTAGGAGACATGTTCTTTTTCATTCAGGAAATCTGACTTTTTGTTTTTAAAGCAAAATAATAAAATCAAACAAAAACAAAACAATTTGACAGTGAGTGGATCATTTTCTCCTTCCATCTCTGCTTCCATGTACAGCACATGTGTCAAACTCAAGGCTGGTGGCCCACATTGTATGTGGCCCACCAGCGTTTTATAGGTCCATGATTAACTTACAATATGTTGAGAACGAATTGACTACAAACTACATCTCCCATAATGCATTCCGATTGTTACCAGCCAACATTACTGCTTCTCGCCACTAGAGAGCAGCAGTCACCTCAAGCTGCTTATTGATTTTACCAGCGAATAAAACCAAGACATCGACAAGCTAACAGCAAAATGTCCAAGAAAAGAAAAATCCATTTACAAGACTGTGATGTGTGTGAGTTGGTGTCAGGGCGGCAGGTGGCGCTAGACTTTTTTGTTATCCATTATCTTGACCGACAACATAAAAAAAATCGTTCATGTTCTATTTTTACCCGTGAATTTACAATCATATTAACGTCGCTATTTAGCCGCATTTTA
>CAEGAF010058985.1:0-34418 GCA_903067075.1 Micropoecilia bifurca
GAACATGCAAACTCCATGCAGAAAGACCGGGGCCGGGAATCGAACCCAGAACCTTCTTGCTGCAAGGCAACAGCTCTACCAACTGCGCCACTGTGCAGCCTTATATATAAAATAATATATATAAAATAATATATAAGGATTAAATAATATATAAATATATTATTTAATCCTTATATATTATTTAATCCAATCTCTAATCCAGGCCTCCAGGCCTGGTATAATGTAGCTTTTTAGCTGTGTCTCTGGTTCAGCACATTTCAATCAAATATCTGAATGAACTCCTCGGTGCAGCCGAGGTTTCCAGAGTGTGTTGTCACAGAAACACATCTAAAACCTGCAGAACCTCGTGGCCTGGATTGGAGGGTCTCTGCTCTGGTCTAATTAATCACTGCTGCTCTGTCATACCTGGGTGTTTCTTCAGCTGTCTTGCCAGGCCTTTAATGATGTTAATGCAGTCAACGTCCTGTCAGAAAAAAAGTGTATTGTTATGCTTCCTTCTCCAGAAAAAGAAGTTCATTATGTGATCAAACTTTAATTAGCGTGACGTAAAATCTTTACAATAAATGCCATTGAATCAAAGTACAAAAATCTGACAAATGGATAAATAACTTACATCCATGGTTTCCTTTCCCTCCAAAACCATGCAGATATCAAGGTCACTCTGCCTGAAGCCAAACCCATTTTTGGATGAGCCAAACAATTGCAGTCGAGCCCCTGTGCAGAAAAAATGGACCAAAAAGAACCAACAATTTCATAAGTAAAGTGATGTGAAAAACTGACACACCGTCATTCAAACACAGGTAAACTTAGTCAGCCTTTCTCCTAATCAGAGATTATTATACTGCTATGAACTTTGGTAAGCAGAGGAGTTTATGGTCGACTCAATAACTGCAAAGTGTTCAGGTTCTCTGACTACTAAACGTCTCTGCAGCACCAACTGCTTTTCTCAGGTCATCACACATATATGCCCCAGAAAGGCAAAGTGACAAATATTCTGTTTTCATCAACTTGCTAAACGTCCTGATGATCAAATACTGGAAGTAGCTGCTTCCCCTATTGATTCCAATGAACGTAGCAGAGTGTATTATTTCGTTTGTTCTGGAACAGTGTTGAAAGTTATTCCCCTTGACTGACAGGTCAAAAAGCTAGTTTCAGTTAAAAACAAAAAACATAAACTAAACCAAATAACATGATGAAATACATGATTCATTTACCAGCAAACTGTCGTCTAACAAAGCTTTCCAAGTCTTGAAGGATGAGCTCTCTTACACCATTTTCCAGGTCATCAGGGGCAAAATCAGCTAAAAAAAACAAATAAAAAATTAACACACACATAACTTTGTGGTAACTTGGACCTAACAGTGAAGTCATCACATTTAAAAGCCACCATGAGTGACAATTCCTGGTGGCTTTTCCACTTGTTACTGGACAAAAAAAAAGAAAAGAAAGTATTTAACCACCACCTGCCTCAATGTGTTCCTTCTTTGACTGAAATAAGCAATAAATTAATTCAATGTAAGTAGATACATCATGAATATATTAAGAATATCTAGCCTGAAACAAATACAGCAGATCTGTAGTGTTTCTGGATATTATTTATGCTTATGGTTAAATCTTGCAGCTCTTGGGGCATCAAACAACTCAACTACCCAATAGAAAACTTTAATAATGCTTTTAAGATGTTGCACACCCAGGACAATTTTCAAAAAACACACGGAGTGGTGGAAAACTTTGTTTGCCCCCTTACAGTTTTGTCTGTTTTAAGTTTCTTTGGTCAGATTTAAAATGTTTCAGATAATGAAATGACTTTCAATGAAGAAAGCCATTTTCAAGGGATGCTTTCATTTATTAAAGAGATTAGTTCTCTCAACATTAAGTTTGCTGCAAAAGACAGTCCCCAAAGTGAACCAACTGAATGCCAGGACTTACTGTAGCATTGCTCGCAGATTCTGTTGAGGACACAGAGGAAGTCCGGCGTTAGCGGAGGCAGCGGATCCAGCTCCACCTTCTTAAAATCCTCCGGGCAGTCTTTCTTCAGATGTCCATCACGTTTGCACAAGCTGCACACCACTATGTGTGACTACAAAAGTGTTACAGTGAGCTCAATTTGGACGATTGAGATTTTAGATGCTAAAAGTAAAAAATGGTGCCAAACTTACCTTTCCTTTGGTAAAAGCTTGCTTGGTGAACTCATAAGCATATTGGCTTTGCTGTTGGTATTGATATTTGGTGCTTTCATGTTTAGTTTTTCTCACGGAAGGTGAAAGCTCCTCTTCCTCCTCTTCATCCAGAGAACCAGGTGTGTCCAAATCCTGCGGCTCCTCGTCAGAGAGAAGTTCGTCTCCAGAGATCTCATCCAGAGGGAAAATGTCCTCGTCCTCTGTTGTTAAGCTGTCCAAGTGCTCTCGATCATGCAGCTGACTATCAACGTCAAGATCCTCGTCCTGCTCTTCCTCATCCTCCTCGTCCTCTGAGAAACTACTCTTGCCCAGGTCAGGCTTTTCCTTCTCCTGCTCTTCATCGGAGTCGCTACATTCCTCAACTTCTTCCTCTTCTTCAATGATGCAGTCAGAGTCATCAGGCCCATCATCTGCACCCTGAGTCCGGTTGGGGGACAGGAGGGAGAGTTGACTGAAATCAGACAGACCACTGGCTCCTTCATTCAGGCCCTGCTTGGCTTCGTCTCTGTGGTTAGCGGCAGACTTATTGAGCGGAAGAGCAAAGTACTTGTACGTAGTCTTGAGGCAGTGGAGCATGTAGTCAAACATTTGCTGGCTGTTCACAGTCCGGGCCACGTTTCTCTTGACAGCAAACGGGTCTGAAAAGCAGCACATTTTCTCAGTGTTAAGGCATGTTTCCATGAGTAATCATCCCAGTTTTAAAGTCCTTCCACTGCTTACCTCCAGCTCAGAAAATAGACTTTAAAATACTTTTGTTAGTTTAGAAATCACTGAGCAGCTTATTATCAAAATACATTAAGGAGCTGCTGTTGTTGTATAAACCGTTCAAGACCACTCTGGTATTCTGGTTCCTGTCTTTTATGATGAAGTTGTGGTAGAGAAGAGGGAGGAGGCAGGAATGAGCAAGAGGCATTGAAAACTGCCCATCTACGCTGGACAAGTAAACTGGCATTTAAAATGAAAGAATAAAAATCATTTTAAATGAAAGAATAAAAATCATAAAAATTGAGCCATCTGATCCCATGCCATCACTTTTCAAATAAAATGTAAATTAATTTAAAAAGTTAACAGAGTAAAGGTGTGTATTCACCTTTCAGCTTTCAGGTGCCCCCAAATATCAAGGTAGTCGAGTAAAAATCTAAATTCACGTGCAGAAATAAAACAAGTTTGGGTAACACTTTATTTGAAGGGGTGTGCATAAGACTGACATGACGCTGTCGTAAACATGAAATAACACCTGTCATGAACATAAAGAGGTCTTTGCATAATTTTGTAAATTATGATCATTTAATGCAAAGTTGGTATTTTTAATCGACTTTCAATGCAACTGTTAAAGCAACTTTGCATTAAAAGTGTCATTATTTACCGGATGACACTTCATGACAACTGTCATAAACATTCATAAAGACTCCTTTATATTCATGACAGATGCTATGTCATGTTTATGACCGTGTCTTATGCGCATCCCTTCAAATAAAGTGTTACCCAAATTTCTTACACCAAAGAATTTGAATGAGTTGTATCCTCCTGATATGTTGAGAATAATGTGAATAAAGTTTGCGGTTCTTAAAGTGAAAAACCTCTAAGAGGTATGAACACTGTATGACACATTTTATAATTGAGAGCAATTAACTTTAAAGAGCTTCTGACCCTCGACAGCGATGCGTTTCTTCGGCCAGTTCTTCATCTCTCTCGAGAGGACGGCGTTGGTTCGCACACCGATCACGTTGTCGGCCATGACGAACTCCAGTGAGTAGAAGCGGAGCATTTCTATCCACAGGAGCCCAACCTCCACCGGTAGATGGGAACTCTGGAACACCAGTGGTACCTGGAAGTCACAGCCAACTTGCATGAGTTAAATTAATACCTCTGAAGTGTTCGTTTGAAGCAAAACATGTTCAGTTTTCCACAATTAAACATAAACTCAGTATATATTTATTTAAATGTTTTGATTGTGTTTCACTGATTTTGTTTCCATGCCTCTTCTCGTTAAGTTTTGCAGATCTGTTATGGATGAAACATCTTATTCTGATTATGGTAAACCTTATTCATCTTAAAAACTACTTTAAAATTAACTAATTGTTCATTTTATGATTACCTTCCCCTTCATGATGGAGCTCTCAGCTGGCTGGGTGGATTCTTTGGAGGAAGGGACGTTGTAGGTCCAGTGAATATACCCTTCGTCAGTATGTGTGAGGTTGAAGGCTGTAAGCCTGCTCAGTGAAAACACCTTAATCTAAAAACAATGAAATCCCAAGATTAGTTCCTACAGAAAGCAAATGGACAGAGCTAAACATTGGTTCCAGATTGAACTCCTTTCCCAGATGTAAAAAACAAAACACACACACACCCCCTGGTTCAGATAAGTCGGCAAGAGAGGGTCTTTACGCTTCTGTAAGTAGAAGATAACCATGAGGGCAAACACATATGGAGGCAACCCTCCTTCCTCTGGATGGTCGATTTCACAGATCTACATAAAAGCAGAAAGTCAAGGTAAGTTTTATCAACATGGAAGTCTGCATGCTGTGTCAGCTTTACAAACTGCCTGGTTAACCTGGGATAAACAGGAGACATACCTGTGCCCAGTGTCTGAGGCCCAAGACCAGAGGGAGGAGAAGACGTTCCATGTTGGCAAGAGCAGACAAGTAGGAAGTGGTCTGGCAAGCATTTTCATTCCCAGCACTCACTTTGCAGATTAAGCCACTGTTGGGAATAAATTATATTTTTCTGTCATGAAAACTTTACAACTTTTGTACCCACAGATAAATAAAATATATTGTAAACGTATCTATTCCCAGTTGTCATAAAACTGCGCTAATTGTAATTCCAAAAATGAATTTGCTTGATGGAAAAACACCAGCTTAAAAAATATAAATAAGCCTTTTCAATAAAACATTTCAGTGCTGGGCTGAGTACACCAAAATTGGTGTACTTTTGCAAAACAGCAATGGAATCACTTGTATGTTATTGCTTCAAATAAGCAGTAATATGCTTATTTGAAGGCACTAGCCTCCTTTTACAATGTGTGGGTGTGTCCAGATGTCTCACAGCATAACACTGCTCATTAAATGTTGAGTCTGTAATGTTGCATCCATAGCTGTTTTGTAAAATTACCAACTACAATTTCCACAAAAAGCCATACAATATTCGTAGCCACTACCAAGTATGAGCCGCCAGCGTCTCAGTAAGACACCGCATTGGTGAAATTGTGTTTTTTTGACATTCGCAGAATACTGAAAATATGTTTTGCACATATTTGTAAGAGAAACACAGCCTGTGATGTATATTTAAAATGTATATAAATATTAGTTGTTTCATCAACAAAGTCAAGAAAGAAGCCAATGACTATTTGAAAAGGTCAGTAGAATGTGATAAAGACTATAATCTTTGTCAAGAGGAGATAATCAGAAACCTTGTGGTGTGATTGTCTTCCAGTTCAGGGTCTAACAAAGAAGTTGAATCATCAAAATGAAGAGTTTTATTACACTGTAGATGTACAACACTCACTGCAGTCCTCTTCATAAAGAGAAGAAGAGGTCAGTACAGGAAAAGTCTAACTGTATTCAACATTCGGATGCAGAAGTAAATGCCTCAAATACAAATACAAGGTTAGAATGCTTAGAAGCTTTACTTTAATGTGTTTTTGATTTTTATGTAAAGTTTTTCAATTGTTGCCTTATTCAACTATAGATGTGCCTGTAAAACTGAAACCCTTCTGCTCTTGCTGCATCACTTTCACTGTGGAACAACCTTAAAAAATAGGACTGAAGAAACTGGAAGACTGACTGGTGTCTGCAAGACAGACTCCATAACAGTGACATTTACAAAAGAGTGGAAAAAATACAACAAAAAAGAAACACTGAAAAGAAAAAAATCTAATGTAATGAAAAAAAAATTAAAGATTGGGAGAGCTATTACTTAAGATCATTCTAATGAATTTTGAAAATAGTTTGACTCTTTTAAAGCTAAGTGTGAAGAAAAAAAAGGTGTTTCAACTACTTTTTCACATTAAAATAGGGAACTGCCAAATATAAAGACTTCAACAAGGTATCAATATGGGTTAATTAAACCAAGCAATACTCCTTAATTTAATATATATTTTCACCAACTGAATCTGATCATTGGCACTAACCTCTTTCTTTCTTTACAGATGACCACAGGCACCCTGGCATGAAAGTCTGCTTCCACATTACAAAAATAAGCTGAAAAGAATTAAATAAATAAAACAGAAGACACGAAATCATTTAATGCATGTTAAAAGTACGACAGTTTTTATTGTTCTGGTGGGATTTATTCGTTGAAGGATGGTTTGAAGAATAAGGTGACTTACGAGTCTCAGAGAGGGCCTCCTTAACCACCAACAAGACATCTGGCTGATGCATCTGTGAATAAATTCCAATTCAAGAATAAATTCAATACACATCAATAAGAAATGGGACGAGAATGGGAAAATCTACGACCCAATACTAAAAAACGATTGATTCCACGTGTCAGACATAATGATAAGACAAGCATTTAAACTGTCAAACTCACAAACTGTTACTTACGTGAGGTGGGTACTGAATGTCAATGTTGACATCAGAGTCCTTAAATCCAAACTTTGTGCAAGATGAGCCATAAAGCCTGAGCTGTATTTCTGCAAGATGAGAAAATAAAAAAAATGACTCCGATAGAACTGTTACAAATTAGTCAATAGATTTAACATCCAGGTCATTAGGTAAAACAAAAATAAATAAAAAAAAAAAAATCACCTGACAGGACGGACAGTAGAACGTCTTGCATGACGATAACAACACTCTCTCTCTTGAAAACATCCTGGTCATTCATCCCATGCTCATGGACAACCGCCTTCAGAGCTGCAGTCACTGCACTGATGTGCTCCGGACCAGGAGGCATGATCTCAGTTAGCATCAGCTGCTCCTGTTTCTCCTGTGAGCACAAACAAAAACATACGCAGCGGTTTTCCAAAGGATTCAGACTCCTCCAACTTTATCACGTTTTCTTCGAATTACAACCCCAAACGTCATTGAAATCGCAAAAATAATTTGAAATAATTTCCTACCCGAGCCCTTTTCTTGTGCCGTTTGTCTCTGACGTGTTTGAAAGCATGAGGTATAGATTCCAGGGGAATATCACACAAAGCGCAGGTGTAAAGTGCACCAGGATTGCCATGGGAATTCTAAAAGCAAAAGTCACTAGTACGATATTCTTGAAGTCAAGGTGTAAATAGTTTAAATACTGTGTATTTGACAGTCAGTACCTTCTTTAGTGGGTATATCTCATCTCTCCTTAGTCTTTTCTCTGCTTGGTGTGTGGTTTGGAGGTCTTGAACTGAGACTCTGGCCTCCTCCATTTCAAGGGCCTTATACTCTTCAGCCAAGACTCTCTTCTTGTTTCTGTTTCTCCGTCTTCTTCCTTCAGAATAAGAAATTAAAGCCATTGTTAGTGATGTGTAGACATTATCATAAATGGTATGCAGGAAACTTGGAACAGATTTAAGATACAACCCCAATTCCAACAAAGTTGGGATGCTGTGTAAAGCATAAATAAAAACAGAATATGAAGATTTGCAAATTCTTTTCAATCTGTATTCAACTGATTTCACTACAAAGATAAGCGTAATGTTCAAACACATAAGAGATGTTCAGTTTTGGATTTAGATGCCTGCGACACATTCCAAAAAAAGTTGGGCCAGAGGTAAGTTTACCACCTCACCCTTGCTTTTGCCTTTTCACCCTATCATGACACTCACTTGTTTTAAATAAACCTGTTCACCTCTGGAATCTTCCAAACAAATGTCTGAGCCTTACTTAACTTTTCAAATCTTTTGTTGCTTCTGTTCTGACTCTTTTGGAACTTGTTGCAGGGATCAATTTCCAAATGAGTTAATGTTTTCAAAACCACAATAAAATATAGTTATCCACTTAAATAATGTTCCTAAAACATTATGATATTTTAGGAACATCTTGTGTTTGAAATGTATTCAACTGAATGCAAGTAAAAAAAAGTTGTAAATCACTGTATTGTTTTTATAACGCTTTACGAAACATCACAACATCCTCATTGGAACAACGTGATTATCACATTTGACCACATTTTTATTAGTTTTAATTCGTATTCTTCGTTTGTCACACACAACAATTTTCCAAAAGATCTCACCAGGTTTATGAGCGACGTCATCTGTGTCCTCTCTCATTCCGTACTCATTCAAACTTTCTCCCTGGGTTCTCCTCCTCCAGTCGTGCTGCTGCGAATGTCCTCTCCAATTTTCCTCTTGACTCAAATCGTCTCTCAGGTCGAGGCTTTGACCACCTCTGAATCCTCCAGGCGAGTAGCCCAGGGGTCCCAGGCCTCCCTTCTTGGGACTTGCATTGTAGGGACCACCCTGGCTCTTCTTGCCATGCTGACCTCCCTCCGATCGTGAGTTATGTCCACGAACCTGGTCCTGCATTTTCCAATTTTCTCCCTTGCCTGATGCTGTAGCTCCCTTCTCCCTGCTTTTCTGTTTAGACCTATAGGGTTTGCTCGAGTTTTCCATGATTCACTTTTGCTATAACTGCAGGATGACATGTAATTGTAATTTAGAATTGTTTTTTTGAATTGTCCAAGGTGTAAGGAATGTAAGAATAAACAACAGTGTTTAAATAAAAGCTATATGATTCAATTCTGGAACTATTTTCAAATAAAACAGTGGAAAAGACACAAACAGAATAAAAATAACACAGACAATTCAAAAGACACATGAATTGTGTAGTAGTAACTATGGGAACCATGTAATCATTTTGGTTTTAGCAATTTTAGTCATTTTGAGACATTGTTTTGGAACAGTATTTCTGTGTGAAAAAGACAAAATAAAACCTGAATTATTGACATTCTTCAAAGCCTCCAACTTTGACACATAACTTTTTTTATGAGGACAACAAATTATTTAAAAAGAAACAAACAGCATTAATAGTTCTTTAATCAAAATCCACTCGAGTAAAACTAAATATCCGCTTAAATTCGGTGTTTGTGTTCTTATCAGCTTGCTCTCTGACTTTTAACCTCTAACTTTCATTAGCAGATAGTAGAAAGAGTAGAAAATTCATTCGACGGGAAGAATGTCTAAAATAAAATTTATCGACACATAAAACTATACGAGTAAAACATACAAGCAGCAAACATTAAGGCTGCTATTTTCGGATAGACTTCCTTACATTAGGCAACACGGCTTAATATACGTGGCTAACAGTGAGTCATTAACCAATGACTCTAAGGTTTTTTTAGCTTAAGTTAGCAGCGTCTGCAGTATGAACTTGCTCGAGTTAAACCACACCAATTACGAACGTAACCAGCAAATAACATACATGTTGGTTAAATCCAAAGACAGCTCACCGCCGCGCCGTAGCATAGCTAATGCTAGCCGCTAATGTTTAGCTTGCGACTTAGGATAGCTACACAGTTAGCCCAGATGCTAATGTTACGTTTTGTGTTGCGTCGTTTTATTTTCGTCGGTATCTGTGGTCTATGAGGCCGTTTGTTAGGAGACAGATACAAGAGCAGACATTGTTGTTAAAATACATTGTATTCGTGGATATGATACATACTTGTCGGGTTGTTCATGTTGTCTTGCTGTTGAGTTTGAAAGATGACGTAAGAGACAAGGACAGGCTTTTTTACTCGTGAGCATTAAAGTGAAGTATCACACAGTTTCAAATAAAATATGCATATTATGAAAGATAAAAAGCCCAGGCAATATTATAAAATAACAGAAAAGTAAAAATTGGGAAGTAAATGTGATAACAGTGACTAAAATAGAATAAATTAGGTAAATCATGACCGGAAAGGAAGTGCAACGTCATAACCTTTAGCACATATAAGATCAATAAAACCCATAATAGGTTTTTGTCAAAGAAAAAACATTTCCTGTAATAGAAAAACAACTGAAGTCAATCAATTCTTATAAAAGTGAACTTGAATTACACAAAGAAAAAAGTCAAGAAACAGTACAAGTAAAATACAACAAAATAGAGAAGTACTAAAGAAGGATATATTTTTGCAGGAAATAAAACTATAAAAAGGAAAATGAACTACTGTAATAATGAAATAAGATATCACACAAAATAAAGATAATTCTGATAAATAAAATATAACAGAAAAATGATGAAAGACAATGACAGTAGCAGTGCAATATACCGTCGGCTATCCGAAATTTTGAATCAGCAATTAGTCCAGCCATTAATTAAAAATAAATAAAAATAAAATAAAATTCTGAAAACTGGTAACAGTATTACATTCTACTTGGCCTTTACTCAGTTGTCCACTCCTCAAAAGTTGATTATTTCACATTTTCAAATGAGCAACTAACTCCATGCGATGACAATTTTAGGTGACACCTTATGAAATAAACTTTGTTTTTCATTTAACTTGTGGAAAAAACATGTTTTGTCCTGTGGAGTAAGTCTAAAAGCAACAGCTGCTAGAATTGCCACATGGTGAAGGTTTGTTAATTAAACCCAACATGGGATGGTGGGACTGAGCTCCGGTTGCCTCAGCAACGGAAGAAAGCCGAGACCCAGGAGCGGGGACTGCCCCGGGAAAAGTGACGTCACTCTGCGTGGAGCACCGTGAGAAGTTTTCACAAAAAGCCCTAAAGACTAACGGACAGGTAGACATGGTGTCATGTAGAAAGGACGATTCAGGTTCCGATACATTTTGTAAAAGAAGACTCACGCCGCCTCGGCACAGAAAGCAGAGACTCATGTCCAAACTGGGTGACTCTGGATTCGAAGACGATCTGGTTTCCTCTCCCATTCCGCCCCGTTGTCGGACGAATGCATCCCAACTGGAGTCAGAAGAAGCAGAGCCCGCTGATGGACATCTGTCCCACTGGTACCTTCAGTACGGAGACGTCGGTTTCAGGATCCAGAGGGAGAAAGAGTCGCAGTTTCATCCCTGCCAAAGCCTGGCACGCCAACCACAAGTAGGCCAGCAGAAATATAGCCTGTTTACAGTAGATGGTTCAGAATCAGAAAATCATGACTGCCTTATTCTGAGTCGATTGAACAAATGCAGTAATATGCATTAGTTTTTTTTATGTCAAACTGCAATTTGACATCATCTTTTAGTTTTTGTCAAGCCAATTTCTTGGAGACGCTCACGGAATATGTAATGCAAAGCATCTGTGCTTCAATGTAAACATGGATTTCTTATGTTTTGTCTTTGGATTTTAATTAAACTTTTGACACCCAAACAAAAATATAAATTTTCCAAACAGAATTTATAGTTAAAATATCTTGTAAACAAACACAGCTTTTCCCAGTCTCAAGGAATTTTAAAATCTTTGCCATGTTTCTATCTTGATGTTACAACTGGCTCAAGGTCATAACAAAACAGGAGACAATGCAGGGGTTAAAGTGTAGAAAATGAATATTTATTAACAAAAACAACAATGGATTGTGGATATCAGTATCAGAGGTGTAATGTAAATGCTTGGATGTGTTGTACGAGTGCATATGGAAGTGCTGAGGTGCAAAAACAAAGACAAAAACAAATGTGCAAAAAGGAGGGGAGCTGAGGCCTGGCAACAAACACCACAAGCGTCTAGCGGCAGAGCGGACGCCAAAGGCAGCCAGGAGACAGCCAGGTTCAAATACTCTGCACTCCAATCAACCTGATCAGCAGCGTCTGCAGAGGGGAGGAGCACAAAGACAGACAACACACCTGCAGCCCAGCCTACAAGGCCCAGGGCCGCAACACTTGAAGTTTTTAAAGCTTTTGGACTACAATGCTCCTCAATGAGAGCCATTACACACAGATGGAGGCAACATGGAAGAGTGGTAACCTTCCATGTTAGAAGGAGGGCATAAAGCAACATCTGGGTAATTTGGTTATGCGATGGTCTCGGGTGGATGTTGTCCATCAGAATAATTTGTCAAAATTATTCTGAAGGAATGAAAAATTCTGCTGTCTGCAAACAAGAGTGAGCTGAAATTCCCCCAGACCGAATTAAATGATTCATTTCTATTTATTGCAAACTCTTAATGGCATTTAAAGCTGATAAGTGATCATTTATTAGATTTTAAAGGCATTTAGTGCTTTGTAGTCTACAGAATCAGATTAGATTCCTTTTTTCCCCTGAAACATGTAAGTCTGAAAACTAAACAACAACAAGTATCCAAATACTTTTTTCACACAGTATGACTTGGGTCAGTTTTCTGATGATTCTTTTCTCCGCCTGCAGCTGACTGCAGATGCACGTTGTAAGCTGGTGAGCTGGCTCATCCCCGTCCATAAACACTTCCGTCTGTCCTTTGAGTGCTGCTGCCTGACGGTGAACATCATGGACAGGTTCCTGGCGTCCACTCCAGTGGCCACAGACTGCTTCCAGCTCCTGGGTGTCACTGCACTCCTCTTAGCCAGCAAACAGGTCAGTCTTCAGTGAAGTAATGGACTTGCACCACCACCATTAAGTGATTGCATACAGAGACTGCAGGGCAATAGCGGATCTACCAGAGCAGCTTTGGATGGAAATTGTAAGGCCCCCTTTCGAAGAACCACTTTTGCTCAAAGTTCTCTGTCTGTGAGAGGATCTGCAGCTTGGAACTCACTTCCTGTTCATTTAAAGTCTGCAACCAGTTTTAGTACGTTCACAGATCAAACAAAACTCTGGTTATGTCAAAAACAGACCTGGTCCCATTTTTAATTTTTTACATTTTTCTGTTTGTGTATATTATGTTGTGCTATTTTAAATGATTTCACTTCAATTTTTAGAGTTATCTTTTAAAAGCCCATCTAGGGAGAAGTGCTGCGAATTAGCTGTTGCTATTGCACCAGGATGCAAAAATGGGACTCCTGTTTCATTCAGTTTGTCTATGTCAATGTGTGTCTGTCCCTATCAATTAAACTTTACACAGGTCTTCCAGAAGCAGATCCACTCTGACTCCACTCAGACATCCCACGTCTCTTTTTGTGTCTCTGTAGGTGGAGGTCCGCTCTCCATCGGTCAGCTACCTCTTGTCTCTGTGCTGTGATGCTTTCACCAAGGAGCAGTTCTGCAACCTGGAGTGCCTCGTCCTGCTCCGCCTTAACTTTCGCCTCGCCTCGCCCACCCTGGCCTTCTTCCTGGATTACTTCAGCAGTCTGGTCCAGGCTGCCCAGTTGGTGATTAAGAACAACAGCAGTGACGGGTTTTCAGGAGTGAGTTCTGCGATAGCAAAGATCAGAAAGTGCAGTGAGCTTGCACAAAACGTATGTGAGTTGACTCTGGCAGACTATGCTTTCAATAAATACACACCATCTCTGATTGCTTGCTGCGCCCTGAGACTCGCATGTGAATTACTGAGAACCGAACACGGCTTTGCAGAGCAGGCAGCCGTGGAGTTGGTGGAAAACCCATGGGAATGTTTCAGAGGAGATCTGTGTATGCAGCCGGTTTGTATCCAGTTATGTGAAAACTCAACCTGTAGTCCTGGGCAGCGTCTGACAGGGGAGGCGACTCCAGATCAGGACTGCAGTCTGGTGCAGGAATGCAAAGACAACCTAAAGATGTTGGTGTCACTGAATCAGGAGACTCTAAAAGTGAGGGCATTAATGTAAAACATCACCTTAGAAGGTTAAAAAAGCTGTTTTCGAATTGTTTTTTCTTAGTCTATTATGATGTGTTTTTGTAGATGTGAGCTGCATGCATCCCTCATGGACAGTCATATGTTTGCAACCACTAAAGGTTTACATGGTATTATATGTTATTTATTTGTTTCTACTTACACATTTATGTAATCTCTTTAATGAAGGATTTTTGAACCATTGTATCTTATTTATTAATTGTTTTAAGTAATAAAGTGTATGAAAAAAATTGCTGGCTTTAATCTTGGTAGTGCAATGCAGCAATCCAAAGTTCAGGTTGTGCAAACTGTCCACAGAATAAAGATTCCTACTTGTGCAAGATTGTTATGGAAATACACCAAAAGACGCATCTGAAATTGTAATGAAATGTGGTTCTTTAAGTACTGATTCAGAGTTGGTGAACATATAAAAACTGCACAAAAGAAATAAATGAAAGCTCCTTCAGTTTTATAATTTCTAGTTAGCTCATAAATTCACCATTAAATACATTAAAGTTTATTGTAACATTTGAAAAAGCTAATGGAGTTATTCATATATTTATCCTGCGCACTTTACATAAATAATCTCATACTTGTCACACATTCACAAACACATACAAGACATAACTTCTGCCAATCGCTGCCATTTCCACTGGCCACTGCGCTGAAAGAAAGCAGAAAACCAAGACTATAGAAATGGGTCAAGTCACAGCGAGTCAAAAACACCACAGATCAATTAAAATGTGTCGATCTGATACTGAATAAAATCATTAATCTAGTCAACACGGGCACAAGTCGCCTGAAAGCCAATGAACATGAGACAGGGGACTTGATAGATAGATAGATAGATAGATAGATAGATAGATAGATAGATAGATAGATAGATAGATAGATAGATAGATAGATAGAGACATATTGGAGTTGAACGAAACTATTGAGGGGAAAAAAAGTAAAACTAGTGAAAGGGACCATAATCGTCTCTTTAAACCAGATTGCGCATCACAAGACTAACACAAATCTTAGAAACCACTTAAGCTCACGCAATAAATGGATGACTGCAGTGACCGACACAGAAGATAAACACTTTTCCAAAAGTAGTGATTCCTGCGGCTATTGTTGCCTGGATGTCAGCACTTCATCGTTTTTGTTAGCAGCAGTATTTATAGAGACAAACTGTGCCAACACAGGCCAGGCAATTCCGCGGCTTTATCTGCTCATCCATTACGCGTGGCAGCTCCGCCACACAGGCGCATCCAGCTCTATAAAGGCCAGTTGACGTCCCCCTGTTTGTTTACTAATCGAGTCATTTGTCACAAGTGTTTACTGAACTGACTTAGAGGGTTTTTTTTCCTTTTCCACTTTTCTTTTCGAGGGCAGCGAGCTTTCTTGTGTATATAAGATGTTTTACGCAAATGGATTGAAATTATGCATGAAAAAACAAGGCGGATGTCACATATTCATCTTTTGTTCAGTCTATGCACAATCTCTATCATATCAATCGACTCTCACAGTAAATATTCAGTATACTTGTAATTTGCATGATTACAATGAGACCTGATTGCTTGGGGATGTTGGCGCAGATTGAGGGAGCGCTGCATGCGGTGCGCACCTGCTGGCGCTTTGACGGCGCCGTTCTGCGCGGCACGGTTTCCCAGTTTTAAACAGAAAACCCCATACTGCACTAATTTCATCTCCGAGGACGCCGAAACTCCCTGGAGACCGAACTCGTGGATTTGATTGGGCCAGGAGAGGGAAACCGCGGCACACAGAGACACGAACCGGGAGAAAGTCGACTATATCAGCTGCATGTCTTGATCATGTCCCTGTCAGTTTCTGATGGATGGAGCTGAGGATGGAGACGCAAAAAGAAGGGAACGTTTTCGGTGCTGCTTGGCCCAACAGAGTGGGACAGCGTAGGGGGAAAGCAATAGTAAGCTGAGTCCTCTCTCTTTAGAAAAACGTGCAAATGAATGAAAACTTTGATGACAGGCGCTATTCCTGCAGGATAAATTCCCGGTGCCAAGAAGCAGCAGTCCTGTCAGTGTTTATGTTGAATTTCCCCGCATTGCTTGCAAAGGTAAACCACAAATACCGTGACTGGACTACAGATACTATTTTTAGGTCCTTTTTTTTAACACTATGGTTATCTTTTAGGTTTTGCAACAATTGAATGGGGGGATCTGGAGGGCTGTGCATCTGCTGTGGAACAGGAGAGAAACTCATCCGTCTCTCAGGTGAGAATAAAATCATCCTACACAATAAAACCACAGGAATTCATTTGATCTGGTTACAGTGCTTGCTGACTCGTGGTTTAGTTTTACAATTGATACAAAACCAACACTGATATTTATTAGGTAAGACAGTCTGAGCCCCCCTCTGTTAATGTTTGACTTCGGCCATCCTGCCCAAATGGGATTGTAGTTTACACATAACAGGCAGGCGTCCAAACACCAGCACCTCACCTGAAGTTTCTTTCCACACACTGCACAACATTACACGTCTGAAATGACCACCAAGATTCACTCCTGCAGCTCTGCTTTGACTTGGTGGAATTACCAGGTACAGTTGCCATGGTTTCTTTGTGGTTTTAGTTACCAAAACACATTATGTTAATAATCAGCTTTATTTCCTCACAGGTGAACGAGTCTGACCCGGACAAGCAGCATTATGGAGATTATGCGATGGATTTCATCGCGGGTGAGGGAGCTAAGTTCTGGCAATGGGATGACTTCCTCCAAACTCCTGCTCATTGTTTCCTTGGTGATCTTTCTCTTCTCTCAGATTCCACTGCTGCAGGAGATAGCTGTCTGTCTGAACTTCTCCAATTTCAGGGGTGTGTTATACCCCCTCTTACCCCTCAGAGCGATTTCTCTCCGGAGGACAGCATGGGTCAATCCTCCTCAGAAGGAACAGAGGATGGAGTTTCATGGAGGAGCGTTGCAGAGTGCCAGGGGAGGGCTCTTGGAGACTCAATGGCCATCAACAAACAGGTAAAACATAATCTTACACAGTAAAAATGCCAGTGTTGAATTAACACCTAAACGTGTCTATATGTGTCCAAGTCAGCTGGTGTTAAATTCAACACTACAGAGTGTCACATTAACACTTACAACGGTGTTAGTGTTAAAATATGTTAAAAGTAACACCAGTGTAGTGTTGATCACAAAATATAATGTGGTGTTAAAAAAGTAAATAATTGACCAACAAGGTGCCAATATCAATCAAATCCAGTGGAAAATATTCAAAACAATACACAGAAATGGAAAGTTTAACTTTTCTTAAACCAATTTTAGTATTATAGACCAATGTTAATTTGACAAAAATATGGGTGTCAAACTTTAACACTTTCAAAAGTGTCACTTTAACACCAGCTGACTTGAACACATATAGACACTTATGGGTGTTAATTCAACACTGGCATTTTTACTGTGTAGGATTATTTGTGTCAATGGAGATTTGATTTTATTTCACTCAACTTTCTGTGATGCAAATGACAAAGCAAAATTTGTGTTCATCATATCATTTAGCGGGGCAAAATATTGAAAAAATATTTCGACAATGTATATTTTTATTAAAAAAGCAGCCGCTTATTTTGCATACGCCTTGGGCCAGCTCTGAATACTGGTAGTTCTAAAGACAAGTGAATCAGGTCAACATTTAAAATTGCTGCATACAGTTTTAAATATTATATTTTTCTTGGACGTTAGAAAATGTGCAAGAAAACACAGCTGAGAGGACAAACAAAAGCAGACAGCATAACCGAAAACATCTTGTAACATCTGCCTGCAGCTCCAGGAGAGTCTTGACAAGCGACAACAAGAACTGGACTCCCTTCAGGAAAGAAACCTGCACCTCAAGCAACTGGCAAGTCGAGCAAAACACCTTGCCTCAGTCCTTGAAGTGAGTAAAATTCAAGCTCAAATCGGTAAACCCATCACTTTAGGAGGGTTTTTTCTACTGCAGGAAACTTTTCAGGGACCTGGGTCGTTTTTAGGGATCATTTTCTTCCCCCAGCATTTCCACTGCAGGAACCAACAATGAATCAGATAAATGCAGGTAAAAATCTGTCCTAAAAAGACAATCCTAGTAGGGAGGAACGACCTTTTGGATTGACCCCGAAGAAGAGCTGGAGCTTTTTAAGGGTCTCAAACATTTCATATTAGTTGTATAGTTACATCATTTTGTCTCTGCCATGTTTAAGTTTTACAGAAAAAAGAAAAACGCACATTTATCTAGTTGATGAGTGTGAACTTCTGGTTATTTTAAATCTTTTAGAGACTCACAACAGTCAGAGATTCTCACGCTGAAGAACCCGAGGTACCAAGCTGTGCAAACACCTCTCTGAGTCCCCGCAAGAGGCAGCGCCTGGATGAAGGCTATGATACGGAGTCCTCTGACTCGGTGGAGGACATGCTGAGGGACATCAGCACACGCTGCAACGCTGTGCTGCTAAGCAACGCCGCAGGATCGCCACAGGAGTCCGAGACGATACGCAAGTATGGCGCATTCTCAAGTTTGCAGATGTCCACTCCTGACAGCAGCAGCGCCGTGAATGTTGGTGCGCCGGAGGCTGCAGAAGATGCCTCATCCTTCAGGACCTCCGTCAGAGAACACGGCACCATTCGGACTCAGGTGTTTCCTCAAGGGCATGCGTTTACATCAAGGACCCTGCAGGGGGGCTACCGTTTCCGTTGGGTCCCCAGCCACAGCTGAAGTGACAGACTGCCACAGGGGCTCTAGTGATGAAGGTGCCATAAATCTGAGAGAGAAGCGGTGGGGAGTGGTGGGGGGGGGCAGCAGCTGTTAATGCTTAACTCCTAATCCATAGAGGCGTCTGTAAATGATTAAGTGATGTGTTCCTCAGGTAGCTTGTGAGCTAATCAGTCAAAAGTGGTGCTTTAAGGAAATAAGACTCCCCTCTCTGCTGTTTACGTTTTTGTTTACACGCCTCGAGATATGAGGAATTTTGAATGATTTTGTTTTTTGTTGGAAAATATATATTTTACAAGCCTTGAAATAAAATTATTTTTGCTTCAACTTTTGAGAAAAACTTGGATTTTTTCCCCCCAAACTAGATCATATATACACAACAGATGTTTAATGAGTTAGAAGAAACTTTTCATTTCAAAATCCTGTTGTTTCAGCAAAGATACAAATGTAACCTCTTGACCTACCTTAATATGCAGAGTCTTCCTTCACTTCTGCCTGAATCTGACAGGCAAAAGTGTCTGTGTGGCATGAGAAAAGGCCCTGGATCCTGGTTCTTCACAGCCATATTCCATGTCTATTGCCTTGAAATTTGAACAGGTTTTGCTTGTACAGTTTATCAATAAGGCTGCACTTCAACGTGCTAAATGTTGTCTTGTGGGAGCAGAAGTTCCCAAACCTCTTCTATATTTAAACTTTCATAAAAATAAATGACACTAAAAATGAAAAACAAATAAAATAATAAAATTAACATCCCAGTAACGATAACTTTGAGCAGTCCAGAATCTGTTTTTCCTGAGCCAAACAAGATGTTGGTTTGGTGCTTAGCACAAGGAAATGACAGTCTTTCTACCACACCTTTTCCTTCCACTCAACTTTCTAACAATAAGCTTGGATGGAGCAAATCGTACAGCCATTGCTTGTTGGGACCTAATTCCCAGTAGAGGTTATTGAACAAATATGAAGTCTAAATTTAGGTAAAGCAATTATAAAAATTAACTATGGAGACGTTTCAAATGTATCACTAAGCATGTGTGAATCGATATAACATGAGTTTTGCTGTTGTATTTAATTACTTGACTAAATTAACCTCCAGTGATATTCTAAAGAGTTGAAGTGCACAAGTCATGAAGCTCGTTGCGAAACGAATGAGTAAAGAAGCAGGCAGAGAGCAAGTGTTGTTTTGGCCGATTGGAGACAATTTGACAGGTTAAGCGACCGCCAAAATGAAGAAGAAAAAAATTAAGTCACAGAGACATAGTGGGTTTCTAAGGTGAATAAAGGAAGGAGGATGCAAACGAAAGTCACAGGAAAGAGGATGGAGGAGGGGGATAAAAAAACCCTGCTCCTTAGGTGTCAAGAGCCTGGAACCCACACTCAGGGTCAAAATGAAAGAATATCTTTTAAAAGTGTTAGGAAAGGACGCCTACAAAAAAAGTAATAAAAAATAAATAATAACAGAAAAACATAACAGAATAGCAATTTCAACCAAGTATACCCCACACTTACCGTTTTCACATGGAACGGTTGCCTTCTGTTTCCAAGACATATTAATCTAATGTAATAAATTGTAAAATTGATGACAATCACTTAAAAACAAACAAAATATGATAATCACATTTATTTATGTACCAAAAAGACATGGAACCTTCTTAGAACAAAATAAAACAGCACAGTATACATTTTACTGCAATGGGTTTTTAGAAAAGACATTCACAATAATAAAAAATCAAAGCAAAGTCAGCAAAGTAACCCAATGCTTAAAAATATAATTTTAAAAGAAATATTTACACCAGAACTTATTTCACGCACAAAATAAGTTAGAGAACAAGTATTGACTTTAATTAAAGTGTCAGGTTGCCGAATCAAAAAGCAAAGGTGTGTTAAACTGGAGCTCCAGAAGCGGCATCCCGTCTCCCCGCGCACCTGTCGCGCTCTTCAGGCTCGATCTCGCGGTGTTTAAAGGCCCATATGGAGGAAGCAGGTGGTGAGAACGTGCGCGCCACCTGCCGCTCGCGCCGCTCAGCCCAGTTAGCGCCACAACAGCAGCTCGTTACCAAGCGGCGTGAAGCGCGCGACTGCGCAACAGTTATGTTTCTAACAGCTGATTGGCTGCCATGCAGCAAGATTTATTTCAATCAGATTTAGTTTCTGTCAGGAATATTAATTGTTTACATCCTAATGCAAAACGAAAAATTAGTAGGTGCAGTTAGTTAGTTAGTCAGAAATATTTATTGTTGGTAGTTCTTACAAAAAAATAAAATAAAAAACTTCAAATGTGTTTTATGTAAATAAAGCTATTTAAGGATGACTAGGGTGTTGCTTATTGTAAATTTTTTTCAGAGATTCCTTCCTCTATATTTCTTGTCTTATACCAGTCTTCTTAAAATAATAATAATCTAAAAATATGAGTGGTTTTTCTGTCTTTATACAAAAAATGAGCATTTTGACGCATACATATTCACCATACGTGAAAAAACACTACGCTAACAGATACAACTGGACTTAACGACTCTGTTGGCACTGACTTGTTCAGTGTACGTAAGAAAATATTTTTTTTATTAAATTAGAAAATTATAAAATGATTCCAAGCGCCTTCTTGGTAACTGATATCAAAATAAGAGAGCAAATCCAGTTTCTGGTGTGTAATTAATTTTCAGGTTTAGAGTCTTCATGTTGGGCCAACATCACGCTGCCGCCTCCTCTTTTACTGCTTTACCGCGTTGCTGTTTTTCTTTACTTTGTACTTAATTGTTGCATTGGAAACAAGGACGCAAATGGCATCACCAGACAGGGGGGCAGGGGGGGCAGCATTAGGCCACCAATGGCAGAGCAGAAGACGCAGCTTCCCGCTCCGCTGTCCGCCCTGCAGGAGTATTTAGGAGGGGAGTTGGAGCAGGAGGGACCTCAGGGTCAGCGGGACAGTATGACCCAGGTCTCAGCGGGGTGAAGGGGCTACAAGTGATCTCTGTAAGAGGTGGGGGGTGGAAATCACATAGGGACATTCAAATAAGTGGGTAAGTAGATCAAATCATGGAATTAAAATATGTGGTGTTGTAGCCTGTCTGTGTGTTCCTTTAATCTGTTGCTGCTGCTGTTGCTCCTAAGCAACACATGCAAACTTTCAACAAATCACAGCCCATACCTGGTTCTGTAGCATTAGACACCTTTCAATTATTTTCTTATTAGCTTTCCGTCCTGTTAGACTTTCTTACTGATCAACTTTGCAGAAACTCGTTTTGTTTTGAATTATGAGCTCAATTGTTCAATTTTTCCTCTTTGTTAGCAGGATGCTTTAATGATGATAAGAAGACCTTCTCCCTTCAAGGTAAGATGAAAAGTGGACATCTCTACATCAATCTACCTGATTTTACAGAGCTGAGGTGGAGGTGCCAGTGTGGCAGCAGATGTGGTTGCGTGCAGCTGCACCTCCGTCCCCACTGATGCTATCAGGGTAACCTTTAGAAAGACCTGCTGCTGAAGCTGGGCTGCAAAATGTCTCAAATCGTGTTTGGTGCAGAAGACCTTTCAGTTGTGACTGGTATGGAGGCAGTGTAATGTTAGCTGACGGGTTCTCTTTCAGCTCACAGTGCTCTGCTACCATAACGGTTATATTTACGCTCAACTTGCAAACGTTGGAGGACTTTTCATATAATTATCTTTAGGTAAAGGACCTCCGGTGCTTTTCGGATGGTTTGTAGGCAGTGTCTCGTTAGCTGGTTGGGTCTTCAGGTGCCAGCTCACCTGCTGCTGCCCTCAAACTGTCTGAGAAATCCACAGCAGCTTGACCCTGTGCAATACTCAATGTATTTACATTGCAATGTAAAAATGAAAACCACCATGAATATTAAGGTTCATCCTTTCGGCTATTGGCTTCTAGGTTCTAAGAATTATGGTGTACAGTACCTACTCTAAGCATATCTATATACCTTTACTGAAATGTACAAAACCACACAGCACTCATTTTTAATAAACATAAACCTGAAGTAAAAGTTGTGTGTAGAAAAACTAAGTTGTTGATTCCACTGCATTTGGAAAGTCAGATGCTCAAAAAAGTAGCTTCATCTCACTTTGGATGCTAAAGGCCATTGCAAGACAATTTGAAAAAGGCAGATAAAGCCTGGCTTGTTTGCCTCTATATAATGAAAATGGAGATGTTTGCCTGTATTGCACACCATCAGCTTTAGAGAAAACATCAATTCATCCACCCACTTATCTGTGCACAGTAGGGCTTTTCTGCAGAGATCATTAAACATGAGAACATGCAAACTCCATGTAGAAAAGCCCTAGGTGAGGATTTGAACAGTCGGAGACGCAACATTTACCACGGTCACATGAGCATCTCCATGCAGCCCGTTGGAGAAAACAACTGATGCTCTTGAGGTACATTATTTTATTGTTGGAAGGATGAGATACAGTTAAGAGGCTCAAATCAGACACTGAAAGGTGAAAAGGTAGGCTTCATCTTAAAAACAAGATTGTAAACTTTAGAAAATTACTTTAAGAAGTACACCGTAGAGAGATTTGTTATTTTTTAAAAACCCAACACTGGATTAGTCACTGTCCGACAGAATGGCCAACACTTAAATAAAACCATACCAACACTTCTTTCTGGAGCAACAGATCTCTCTCGCATGCCCTCTGCTGACACTTCAGTCATTTCAGGCTTAACCAGCACGGCTCCATCCGACATAAAGTGGCAAAATGTCCCATATCTACCAAGCATTTGCAATCATAGCTCCCCGCGTTTCCTTATGATGATTTCTCGCACCAGTGCTGTGACCTCTTTTCGGACGCTCTCCATGGATTCGTCTGTTCTCCAGAACCGGATCACTTTTCCTTCCTGATTCACGAGAAACTTCCAAAAATTCCACTTTGGTATTTTCTGCACAGAATCTAAAAAAAAAAAAACAAAAGAGTACAGTTTGAGTGGATTTTTTATTTTTATTTTAATGACATCCCTAGACAGCAACATAACAACTAATTTCCTAACAATGTAACTATGCAAAAATAAGAGCATTTCCACATTTGTAAATAGCTTTTTTTAATCTTTTTAAATGTATGTTGAGCTTTTCTGGTAAAACAACACACACGCGTTTACTGAGAACCTTTGAACACTCATCGTTGATGTGAATGTCATTCATTTAATACTGGATCATCATGATTTCATCCACTTTGTGCAATATGCCATTCAATAACCACTGGCAGCAACAAAGATCATCGTGATGCTTTCAATGCTGCATTTAACACTTTGTAAAGTGCTAACTAGGAATGAAAGTCTAATCTAAGCTTCTCCAAACACTGACTTTTGTTATTGTTTGGACATAGCTGGTTCTCCTACCACCAGAAATATTTTCTTTGAAAAACACATCAATAGCTAGTTGAAACAGAGCTTTATTTCTTACTTACATTCTTCTTTTTGGTGTTCTAACAGGACAATAATCTCAAACAACAATCAAAACTAATTCTAACCGGTTTATATAGCCTTCTTTGGATTGTCTTCTTAAAAATATTCACTTTTATTTCAACCCTAAAACATGTGTACTTCACTGAAGAGCCTGGGTCTCTGTCAACAAACAAGTCAATAGTGGTAAAACCTCCAGTCAGAATTTTTGCTTTAAAGTTGACATTTATCTAAATATTAGTGTTGTTGTCTAAATCTTTCTAAATCCTTTTTGTTTTAAAAGTTACCCATAATAAGAAAAAGTTAACCAGCCAGTGTTTTCTGGGTAAAACTCGATCCAGAACCTTCAGAAACTCTTTAATTATTTAAACATCTGCCTCAATGTAGGCATTGATTTGACCCTAAGTGGGCTAAAGAAAAAAAAGCCACACTAAATTCAAGCGTAATATTAATTATTTAACCATTACACCTTGAAAAAAACCCAACAAAAACGGACAAGTAATCAATTAAAGTCAGCAACTGGTGTCCGAAATTGTAACTAAGCAACAGGACATCACGTTGTCCTGCCGACCTGTGAGGAACCTGAATGCAGGCTCAGCCTCCGCGCCCAGGATTTTGATCTTGCTGAAGAAGGGGAAGGTCACGCCGTAGGTGGACTTGGCGAAGGCCTCGGCGTCGCGGCTGACCCCGGGCTCCGTGTCCCCGAACTGGCCGCAGGGGAAGGCCAGGACGTTGAAGTGGGACGTGCCCAGCTCCCGGTGCAGCTCCTGCAGAGACCTGTAGCTCGACTCCGTGTGCTGGCAGCGACTCGCCACGTTTACAACCAGCGATGCCTGAGCAGGACAGAAGCCATGGAGCAAAAGTGTTAGAATAAATCTCTGCACAGAGCGTAACGACGAGAAAGTAGGAAATAAAGTAGAAAAAAACGCAATCTCCGTTTCCGAATGAAGATCTGCAGAGATTTAACGCCAAACTTAAGACGCCTGGTGATGATGTGGACGTACTTTTCCTCGGTACTTCTCCAGGGACACCGTCCTCCCCTTTGCGTCTTTCACCTCAAACGAATAAAAGTCCTTCTGTTTTCTGGGCTTCACCAGGTGCGTCTGCAGGAGGAACAAACATCCAACACCGACTGTCATGCTCACCAGGACCCTGAGCCGTTTTATTCTGGCTTTGGAGGACTTGGTGGGATAACCTCCGAGAGCCTCCATCTTGGAGGGGGGAGTTAGGAATCCTGCAGAAAAGTCTGGGCGGATTCGAGGATGAAAGCAAAGTGAAGGGGGGGAAAAATCCCTACAAACAGGAAACTCTTGGAATAAAACACAAAAGTTTCTAAAGGCTGTGCTAAATTCAAAAGTCGCGGTTTTTAAACATTTCATATTATGTTATACCAGGTCAAAAGTTATGAAATAAAATTTTTTGGGAGACTTTTTAAACTCGCAGAGACACGAACATTTTATTGTGAAATTCCCAAGAGGAAACAACTCTCCAAAAGTTTATTCTAGGCTTTGCTGTCAGCTTTGGAGTGATTATTACTTTTGCCAACGTATAAAATTCATGAAGTGTACAGTGTTTTTTTTATTTTTCTTCACAGGGACACGACGTAGCCGATGAAGTCGCAAACAAAACGCTTCAAGAGGCGGAGCATCCATGGGAGCAGCAGCGGTCCAGCTGCCAGTACACCGCTGCCCTCTGGGGGGCGCTGTGACTCTCCCACTTTGAATTTGACGCCTTCTGTCCGAGGCTGAAGCTCGAAAGTTTCACGGAGCAAGAACACAATGTCCTGCAATAACACATGCAACACCTTCTGATAAGAATAAGAAATCATCTTAAAAGTGATCAGGAAACTAAGATGTCACCAAAATTAGGATTAAAATTCCTGTTTGTAAAATAGCATAGCAAAAAAACAACAACAAAAATAAACATTTATTATTCTCACTTGCCAATGACAAGCTTGCAAACTGTTCTTCTTATTCATTGGGTGGTAAGGTATATTTAATTATTTTACTGACATTAAAGACATGTTAATGTTTTACTTAATATTATTCAAGTATACTATGGAAACACAAACAAAGTAATAAAAACATCAACATGAATGTGCACTGTAGAGAAAACAAAGGTTGCATCGCACTGTGCAATGCAAATAAAATAAATGTTTCACTGCATTGCGCATCTTGCAATGCTCTCTTTTTACCCGCATTGAGGCTACCACCGAACATGTGAGACTCTCAACACTGCACACCCATGTTGCAATCACACATTTGCACAGCTGTTATAAACCTCATCTTGACATATGGTTTGAGTGTAGTTTCACTTCAGTTCATTTTGGTTTATAGGAATATGAAGAGTTTCTCATATCATACATGCCCATAAAGTTGGTAAATTGTAATGATTAAGATTTTCTGTGGCATTTGAAGCTGAGTCATCTCTGGTGGGCAACTGCAGAAGACATTTGTGACTTTAAACTCACCACAACAACAACGTCCTGTGACATCCAGGAAGTAGACATAAGCAGAAACGCCAATAAATAAGGTTGGTAATAAAGATGTGCAAATATGGCTTTTTCAGAGGTTTTTGACTCTCGCATTGAGTAAAACAAAAAGATGTGGTCTACAAGTTTAAATCTCTCATGGTGGAAAATGTTCAAGAATTTATTTTAATGTTGTCAGCACCTTGTACTTTCACTGTGCCAGGAAAAAAACATTACTGCCCCGCAGTGCCTATGATAAAGTATTCACACCCTTGGATGATTTTACAAATCAATGATGATCAACGTAATTAGTTTCTTTTGACAAAGAAATTTACAAATAAAACCCCTTCATATCAAAGTGACAATGGATGTCTACAAAATAACGGCAAATAAATGCAAAATGTGTCACATGGATTAATTGACTGCATAAATATTCTCCTGCTGCAAGTCAGTACTTAGTATGTACATGTTTGGTCGCAATAACAGAACAGACTCTGTGGATAGTTCTCGTTCTTTCTTTACAAACTGTTCAAGCTCTGAAAGGTTGCACTAGGATTGTGAACATCCATTTTCAAATCCAGCTACAAACTCTCTATATGGGATTGAGGTGTGGGATTTGACTGGGCCATCGTCTTTACACCATATGTGAGTCTTTAGCTGGATTCTTTTTGCTTTAAAATACCTATTCCCAGAAGCTGTAGTTCTCTTGGTGCATTCATTCAGCCTTGACCAGCTTTCAGGGCCTGTTGCAATGAGGCATCCACCAACATGACTCTGCCACCACCTTGCTTCACTGGAAGGATGGTGTCCAACAAAAATAGTGCCTTGCCGGATGGGCAGAAAGCTATATTTTGGGGTGTTCATAACTTTCTCCAACATGCCTTTGACTTTCTCGGTGCCATGTTCTCTAAAAGCCTTGAGTGGCAACAGCTGTATGCAGAGTCTCACCAATCTCAGCTGCAGGAGCTTGTAACTGCATCATCACTGATGGCTTCTGTCACAAGTCCCCTTGCACAGTCACTCACAACATGAGAAAAGTCTGATGACATTTACACACATACATATTTCGCTGAATTTTGCACTATGTAGTTTTTATAAAAATATTTTTAATGTGACAGTATAATATTGTCAAAGTTTCTAACAAATTGTTAAATCCCCAAATTGCTACCTTTAAACTTATGATACATATGTAAACTCCTTGGTAGAACCTTATTTGTACAGTTTTTATTCAGACATGTCCAGGTCTGCTTTAGTTAGCACCTCTCTGCTGGTCGATACCTAAAGTCATCTCGTCTATTCAAGTTATGAAATATACAAACTCTTGCAGATATTTTACTTAAAGCAACAGAAACTGCTGGGGCTTGTGTTTGTGTTTAGATCGACTATTTAAGTAGTTCCTAACCTCAAACGTTACATAAAAGTTTTCTACAAATCTTATATAGATATTAAGATTTGCACAAATCACAGTACATTTGAATAACATTTTCATAAGAAAAACACTGGTATGCATGCATCATACAATACTTTAAGTTATAGTAAATCAAATCATGTGTATGTATTGTTTTGTTGTTGCAGATATTAGTGAGAAAACATGCGAGTTGAAGAATTGCACCAATATGAGTCTGCAGAGAAAAACACAAACCCTGCTGAATGACTACTGTAAGAAAGAATACTTCTTACAGAAGTTAAAAAAGATTGAACTTTTCCATTGATCAACAACATTAAATAAAAGTTTAGCTTTCTTCTATTTTGCATTTGTGCTGAGTCACATGCACATAATTCAGAGCCAAGGCAAAAGATACTCAGCTGTGCAAAAGACATTTTCATGTTCTGCTTTGAGTCATACCTTTCTGTTAAGGAAGTGAAGTTAGAAGTATAACCACACTTCTTGTCTACAGATCAGTAATCTTCAGTATAAGACAGAAATCTCCTCTTATAAAGAAGGTCAACTGCGAACTATGGTCAGTGTGGTCAATGTGACTCACAGCTCAAGCACAAAAGAAAACTTGCTTGGAGTTGTTTGTGACTGTAAATCAATATAGGTAATTTGTTAATGCGCAGCAAGACAGATTGTCCACAAAAATCCTATATGCAGATATTTTATGCCTTGTGTGCATGAAACAGAAAGTTGCGCATACTAATCATAAAACGTAAAGGTATATGAAATTTGTAAGGTTGGATTTCTCAAGGTCCATGATATACAAGTAAAAACAGGAATTAATGTACTTAATGTTGCAAGAATAAACAGTTTATTTGCACATTCATGGTATGATATTATAACAGTAGCAGAGTGTCTTTGTAAAATGTCAGTATCTGAACATGCTCAATTTTAACTACATTGCCTCAAAACATATTTTCAGCATATGCAAATGATTGCTAGTGTCTCTAACCACAGTCTCTCTGATGGGTTTTTATGGTGGTTTTGCTCAAAGACGTTCTTATGTCAAAGTTTAAAAGCTTTGAAAATATGCATCGTCGTATTTTAGATCTTAAACATTTAAAATAGCTAGAATTATAGTCAGCCTTACTTTTGGTCATAACTTGATAAGTAAATAAAAAATGCACCTATTTGAAACAAGTAGTGCTTTTTAACCAGACTAACATGTTAACTATAGCTGCTGTTTATGAGCTTAAAGTTTATCATAAAAGAAAATACTTTCTTTCACTAATAATCAGCTGCAGCAGCATTAGATTTGTTTCTTTATTTGAGCAGAGGAAAGAGAAAACATTTGGCTGCAGATGCCATCCCAGTATTTCATCCTTCTCTTTCTTTCACTTTATATGTAACTTTAGCTTAGAAATACTTCTAGGGCTAAATGATGTGAAAAAAAAAGTTTCACTCTGACTTATTGTTTGAGTGTTGTGAGAGAGGATGTCCTCAAAATATCCTTTTTACAGCTACATTGCTGTAGTGCAATTAAACCCTCATGAGTGAAACATAGAGAAAAGTTACACTTCCACAATCATTGTCTTATTGTCTATAATATTACGTTTTCTGGTGACACCATTCTTTAGCAAAACTGAACAGTTCACTGGTAAATGGATCAACAGAAATTACTGCATGTATTTTTAAGTTGCACATTTTGTCACAAGTTGTCTTTATCCACTTTGGTAAAATGTAGGTAGAATTTGTCAAGCTCCTGATCTTGGATATCATTGGATATCATTCCTCCTCATAGCTGGATAAATCCACATAGAGGTCTCTACTCTTCGCACATAAATTAAAAAATATAAGTCTGGACATAATAGTTAAAAAGGAACAGTCGCAAAGATTTTACATTGCTCTATTTAAAAAGCTAATTCAAAAATAGCTTGAAGCAGTTTCACAGGCTTGAAGCAATGATGAGGCATTCAGAACATTAATTTATATTTAAAGCATAAATCTATGTAATTGAAAAACGTCCATTAATGTTGTTCATCATCATCATTGATATAGTGATATGCTGTTTAAAACGCTAAAAACAAAAAGGACTTTAAAGTGAACTTTAAAATATACTGCCAGTCAGTGGAGCCAGGCCAGGGATAATCTGCTCTCTTTTACATGCTCCCATTAAAAGACATAAAGCGGCATTGTTGTAGTTATAAGTTGCCCTCTTTGTTCAGCAACATTCTTTGTTTTGCAGAAAAGGGAAACTGACTTCTGGTATAGTGTAATAGAAAAAAAAACTAAGCCAGTACAATTTTCTGTCAGTTTTTGATGAGCCGAGTTCATTAGCCTCTTTTAGTCCAACTCTTCTTCTGTCTTTGACCTTTCGGACACCTATCTTCTCAACTGTAGTTGTGATATAATTGCTGTTGCACCGGGTTCTGCCGTTTATCTTTGGATATCTCTGGAACATTTTCAACTGAGTCCAGAATAAAGTCAACCTGTCTGAGCTGGAGTTGGAATGGTAGACGTCTCTGCACAGGGAACAGATGATGAGAGACACAGGTAAGCTAAAAGCTATAAAACCATTTCACAAAAATGGTGGGGGTCTCTATGAGGGGAAATTTGAGACTTACTTGTACTAGAGTGACTGTTTGTGGTGTCTCTCTGTTTCTGTTTTACGTTTAGTTGTGGGTTGTTGACCACAAGCAGGGCATGTGTTCAGTCACACTTGTCTCTAGTGTCAGTGCTTTCCTGGGAACAGCAGTTACTCAGCAGGTACCGGATGGTCAGCTCTCATCAACAGAAAGAGTTATTTAAAAAAGATGAACAGCTAAGTCTCTGGGACGCACAATCGGGAACTTGTTTGACTTCCTTAAACGCAAATTCACAGGTGGTGATGCCTTAAAGTCCATTAGATTGTATTATATTTATTAAGATTTACTGTGAATAAACGCGTCATAATTTACTCCCAATAACTCCGTCTACAGATCTGTTGTCTCAGATGTCCTGGAAAGACGTTTGGTCACCAGGCTTCCTCATGAATTTATCACCTGTTGGAGATGGGAGCCCCCCTCCCTCAGACGAATCCACCAACTCGAATGTCAAAAGATTAGTGAAACAAGTTAAACGTTCCACTTTTGAAGCCGTCACAAATTTCTGTTTAACACATTTTCACCACCCTGATAGGAATGCGTGTATTACGTCATCGTAGTTCTGAGTAATATAGCACATCTGTCATCTCCCACTGAAATAGTTGATTTTTGAGACGGTTTTCACTGACTCAATATCGCCGGGGGTCTTCAGTGAAAACAAAACTATTAGTGATCATAGCAGTCATATGGGACGTCTCGGTTTCCTGGCTCATGCAGTGGAAACATGGGGCTGATGGGATGCCCTCTGAGAACATCCATTTTGAAGCCTCACAGTGGCGAGAAGCTGTTGATCAAACTTTGGGGATCTAATGGTGCCATAATGTGAACGGCATGATGAAGACTGATGAAGAAAAACTGTTATCAAAGAAGAGCATTTACTGATGCACTAAGGCATCAGAAACTTGTCGTGGTTTTTGTGGTTGATCTTTTGAGAACAACATGTTACACAATAAGTACGGAAACCCTGAAGAGGCAAAAACTATATAATTAAGTTCCTCTCTAAAGGTCTTGATGCATTTTATGTGCATTCTGAAATTTCTTGCCAAATCCCTTATCTTCTGTGTAGTGTAGGCAGACTTGAATGTTTTGAAGTTTTTACATTGCTTACTGTGATCTAACTTGTTATATGTCATCAACATAGCATTTCAACAGAGACATGCGAACATTTGAAGGTCATAGTATATAAATTATCAATGTAATATGTTGGATATTACATACAGCCGAAGTCTGCATTTGGCCATAAATCCTGTCAATGGTCACAAATCTCATCTGGAGCCAACCAGAGCTTCCACCTCTGGGATCTGTACTTAAATATGAAAGAAAGAATTAACAAATTAAGAAGAAGCCAAGAAAAGGCGAAGAGACGGAAGCTAGACCTGACGGTTGAGCAGTGAATATTATACAAGACAACATTTCTGTCATTCTTGGTGAAGAAGATAGTCAAGGAGACAAGTGTGAGGTGATATTTAATTTAAAAAGCATCAGAAATGAAAGGAAAACTTCCAAGAGTTAGAAAACTTGTGATGTGTAATTTGAGAGTGCTTGCTGTAACGAAAATACAAAATCGCTGTTGGGTGAACATCTCAGTAAAGAAATTTATGTGAAAAAATAAAAGATGCAAAGCTTGATAAGTGCATACCCTCAGCTGAAATTCTTTGTACATCCACTTCTAATTAAGTAGGTTCCTCCTTCATGGAATGTTCTGCATAACACACACTTTACATCCAATAATACATTTAGGCACAAAAACTATATTATATTGTAGTATAGCAAAGAAACATCCCTGACTGGTGTCCTTTTAATGGTGTTATAAATACCGAATGTGAAACATTTTTGGCTTATCATGATTTTTAAATTTGTTTTTACTTTAGTTGCCTTTACTTGACAGTGAATCGACAGGAAAGTGGGTTCTGAAAAGGCGAGAAGACAGGTGTCAAAGGTCAACAGCTTAATAAACACTTACTTGTATTTGTATTTCTAACAATAAAATTAGATCTGGAAAACAATCTGTTGTCACCACACATAACCATGAAACTATCTATTTTCTCTGCTGCTGTCATATTCAGTAAATTAGATTATTATCAAAAGTTAATTTGTTTTAGTAACTCAGTTCACTAATTGCATTGCACTCTGTGGCTTGTTTTAAAATTGAGTTGTTTCCTCTTGTTGACTTTCAGAAAGTGCAGTGAAGATCCTTGCAAATGATGCAACAACCCTGGTGCCTTTGAGTCTTTGCCAACTAAAACAATCTGTAATAAATATAGCACAGTAATGTCTACGTCATATGGTGCAAAACTAACACCAAATGTGCTTGTTACTGCATGTAGCATGCCTCATCATAGCTGAACCAAGTTTCGGTCAACTTGCAGAACACGTTTTTTTTTCCCATTTCACTTTTTTCTTCCTGCATGAAACTTTCAAGCTTTTTGATGTGCAGTGTTAGCGCAGATTAGGATTTCATATTCACAAAGTACATTCAGATTAACCTTTGTTCTCACTGCTGGTTCCCAAAATAGACTGCTGGGTGGAGTTAGCTGAAAGTATTTTTAGCAGCTCCCTTAAAAGCACACCTCCATCTCCCTGCTGTTCATTCATACCAGCGTGTTCAGACGATTCAAGCAGCTTTCCCTGCTAACAACCTTCTGAGGAGAATCTATTGTTTTCAGGTCAATAATCACCCTAAAATTTCCACTTGCCCCATCAAATAACTCCTATCAAAGTCTTCTCAAAGTTTTCTGTAGACAACACTGTGATCAGGGAGTAAAAATCAGGTTAGTAGGACTAGTTTGGGAAATAGGAAACATACTGTAATAGTCTGAATAGAGGTCATAAACAAAGCGACTGAAAAAAATCCTCCTGGAAGCAGTGATATGTTAACCATGGACACTCCCTCTTTTGCCATAGTTCTTGTGTAATCCATCCAGCATAACCTGCTTTTATAAAATTCCCAAGGAGGTGAGAGTTTGAGGCAGATGAGGAGGAGAGAGCAGGAGCAGAACAGGTAGTGGATTACTAGACAACACGCGTGGAGCTGTTGGGATTAGGAGGCAAGTGGCGCATATCACCTTGTGGGAAAGGACACGGATACACCTGTATGTTTCCCAATGAGATGCAGATACTGCAGCAGCTGGCTGTTCTGGGTAACAACTTTCTTTACTTAGTTCAGAAATGTAATGTAATCCACCTGACAGACTATTTACCATTGTATTTACCAGGTGTAATTGGAAACTTCTTTTTTAATATATTTTGTGCAGTGAGATTAGCATTACCATTAAAGTTATGCTACATCCAATGACTGATACATCAAAATGTGTTGCTTTTTGCATTGCAATTTCAGTGAATAGAATAAAATAGAATAGAAACAGCCTTTGCTGTCCCAAAAAAGGGAAATTCAGGAGTAACAACAGCGATAGACATGAAAGTAACAATAATAAATAATAATGATGACATATAGTAAAAGACTAAAATAGAAAATACAGCACAGTTTTTAGAAACAGGCATATAGGACTACTAGTGACCCAAGAAAAGTGCAACTGAGTCAGAACATGTTGTCAAAAATGAATGATGAAAAATACAGACTATTTCTAATGCACTGTGTCAGTGCAGAAAATAACACTTAGGCACTAAGGCAACTTTTGCCATCCATGAATACATTATACATAGACTGTTTAGCATTACTGATTGTTCAAAAAACAATCACACAAAATAAGTATAAGTTTTAAAAAATAGGCTCTTCAGTTGCACATGTGCATTGTCAGTAAGCAGCAACATAGACTGTAACTCAAGCAGAAATAAAAACCTGCATAAGTATCATGGTTGGTGGTTTGTGTTTAACCCAAATGCAGAAGCAGAACTGTCGAGCAGATGATGAAAAAATATAAGAAAAAAAAAAGAAATGAAAAAACTTTTTAAAAAAACAAAGCACAAGAGCAAAAGACAAAATAGTAACTCCAACGAACATCCAGAAAGAGACACAATAACAGTATTGAGATTTAACAGAAGAAACCAGCAAGGAATGTCTGAGAAAGAGGTGCTTAAGTACTGGGAGGTTGAAT